>BPLR01019961.1:0-19770 GCA_021605095.1 Caerostris extrusa
TTTGAAACATATAAAAAATGTTAAATATTTTTAGGATACAAATTGTCATTTTTGATTTTTGAAAATGGTGTTATTTATCCTCGATAATTGGCAACAGCAGTTATTTTAATGAAATTTCTTAGCCTGCATAATTGTCATTGGCTTTTACGCGAAATTTAATAAAAAAACGAAATATTCAATGAAGTTTAAAATTTTTTTAATATTTTATTAAAATTTATTTTTTAATATATTATTTATCTAAAATGCAAAAGAATTAATTATTGATGAGAAAAATAAGTATAAGAAAGTAGTAAACATAGTTTTTCCTTTTTTTCGGTATCATTTTTGAAACATTTATAAAAAATTGTGTCAAATAAAAAGACGCAATTTTTTCTTTCAAACATTATTATTTTTCGAAATTATTATAAATAATTGTAATACCTCGGATACGTTGTTGAAATAAACAATTCAATACTTATTAAATATTTATTTTAAACAAATATTAAAATAAATATTAATTTTAAATAAATATTTTAATAAATATTATTATTATTATTATTTTATATGCATTGTTTTCTTCAAATAGTATAATAAAATTTCTATTCGTTCTATTTAAAAAAATTGTATTCTTCTCAACATTATATGAACTATTTATTATGTATACATTTTATTTTGAATAATATGATATAAGCTATTTAAATAATTGTAAAAACTTTTTAATATAGCAAAAAATATATGATGATAGAATAAAAATATATGACTCTAAAATAAAAATATAAGATATTGATTAAATATATTATTCCGTTCAGATAACAAAACTAAGTCTTTATCATAAATACAGATATAAATTATTTCTAGGGGAAATAATATAATACCCACATGACTAACTCTTACTTAGTAACTTTTTGAAATACTTGTAAAAATTGATTTTACAACTCTTTGGTTAGGTCAGAAAACTTTTATTTTTTGGAGAACTCTATTCGAAGATAGCAAAACAGGAGAGAAAAATCCAATAGTCCCGGAATTCCGGAAATCAATTTCGAACCTTTATACGCTGAGGTCCTGCCTTGTTACCGTCCTGGAATGCCTTTTCATTTCGTAGAGTTGTGGTGATGTCTCAATTTCGTTCTTTCCGGACTGTGTGCAGGACTTTAAATTAAAAGTTTTAAGTGATAGGATTTAATTAAAAATACTTTCCTAAAGATTTCCAATAGTCTTATTAAATTAATAAATTACAGATTCCTGATCTAAAAAAAGGATATTTTTAATATACATTTTATTAAATAACTTAAGAACTTCAAAAATTCAGATTTAATTTCTATTTTTGAAATATCAAAATTGTTCAATATTTTGAGGATAAAAATTGTTATTTTTTGAATTTTTAAAACGATATCAATTATTCTCGATAAATATCACTAACAGTTGTTTTAATTGTTAGGTTTCTAAACCTGCATGATTTTCATTGACTATCTCGATAACATTTTGTGAAAAAAAAAAAAATATTCACTGACATTTCAATATTTTTAAATATTTTACTAAAGACCAGATAAAATATTTTTAATAAAATTAAAGACACATAAAAACCTTCTCAATTGGTGTAATAGATTCAATTTCGTCCTTTCGGAGTGTGTAGGAGTTTAAATTAAAAGTTTTAAGTGATAGGATTTAATTAAAAATACTTTTCCAAAGATTTCCAATAGTCTTACTAAATTAATAATTAAGTTACAAATTAATTTATTAAATTAAGTTACAGATTCAGGAAGGAAAAAATAAATGCACATTAATAATGATTATTAAATTACATTTTATTAAATAACCTACAAATTTTTAAAAAATTCAGATTTAATTTCCATTTGAAAATATAAAAAATTTGATAAATGTTTTGAGAATACAAATTGTAATTTTGAAATTTTTAAAACAATATTAATTATTCTCGATAAATGTCAACAACAATTTTTTTTTTTAATGAAGTTTCTAAATCTGAATGAATTTTATTAATTGTTTCAAGATATTTTGGTGAAAGAAAAACATTTTTTGAAGTTTCATTTTTTTTTAAATATTTTATTAAAATTCAATAAAAATAGTTTAAATAAAATTAAAAGCAACGTAACAAATTCTCTAACTGGCATTATAAATTTTCTAATAACTAGAGAGCAGTTGTGGATGTCTCTATAGAGTTTGTGATACTATCTTAAAAGCCACACTTAGTAAAGTTTTTATGCTAAAAGTTAGTGAAAACCCCATTTTTTTATTTAATCTAAACATTGTAATTCGATAGGATATAGCACATGAAAGGGTAGATGTTTTGGATGTTACTTGTCTGTTTTAATTATAATATTAGTCGAATCTCGTCTTTGTTCAGTTTGTAAATTGCAATTCTCAGTACTTAAATTAATTTCAATCCACTTTTAAGTGACGGATTCAATATAAATTCCTTTAAGTATTTTATTAACTTGTCACTATAATTATATGAAAATGTTGTGCTTCCGTGATCTATGATACCCAATGATAAATTATTTATATTTTATGTTAAAGAAATTTCAAAAATTAGTAAATTTGTTATGATTCCCCATTTCATCTATGTGAAAGTTTGAAGATGATTGAATTATGATGTATCTTATAAAGCCAAATTAAAAAAAAAAATGTAGTGGAATAAAAGCGTTATATTTACCATGTTATGTTAAAGATGTGGTGTATCTTCCTGTCATCTACTTTGTTTTTGTTTGACAGAAGGAATGTTAACAAACAATCTTCTCTTGCGATATCGTATTTCAATAATCTGTCAAAGGATTACGCAAAACTGATATTTCGAGAATATTGACAAAATGGACTAGATAAATTACAGGAGTTGACAGAATCTTAATTTGTAAGTTGAAAATTATAAATGGCAATATCAAACGGGTATAAGATTGATGTCGATAAATTCGAGACATACGACTTACAAACAGCTCAGATAAATTTATACAGCTGGCATCCGATGACAACACCATAAATATTATTGCATGGTGCCCAAATTATTTAGTGTCTTGCTGCCGATGGGCGAACACTCGTTAGGCGCTATTGAAGACAAAAATAAGATCCTTCTGTAAAGATCGGCAATGATTTGCATTAAATGTCCCTCGAGAAGCAAGTAATAATGATGTTATAAACATATTTCTGTAGATCTCGGAACTTCATTTGAAAATCAGACATCATTTTACGAGAAAGTCATCAAAAATTATTCAACTACTTCTTCCTGTAGCAACTTTTACAAGAGAGTGTCGATGGACATTAAGAACAGGAAGATAGTTCCTTATTTACATGAGTGGGATCAGTTTTCCTTTTGAAAAAAATACATAATTTTTATAAATACATCGTTTTATGACAATTTCTAGTTTCATTTAATAAGAAATTATATTATTATTTTTTTTTTACATTTTTGCTCTCGTGAACTTCAATTTTCCATTTCACCTTCTTAAGGAGTTGACTTTCAAAATTCCCTTCTTGTATTTGCACTTTACACTTGTAAACTCACTTAAGTCACACCTGTAAAACTCACTTAAACCTAATTTCTAAATTTCATGTTTCTAATTTTTAAAAGTTTTAACCAATTTTTAGTATTAAATATTCCACTGTACAATAGCTGGATAGTTTGGTGCGTGTTTTATGGGTCTTCTTATGAGTACGACACGGAAACCCGGAACCAGTTAGAAATAAGAATGTCTTTGAAGAAGTAATAACTTTAAATTTATCTTTAACTTTTAAATGTTTTCATAAATAACTATAATAACTTTTTGAATTAATATTTCCTTAATGTAAAACAAATTTAGGTATTTTTTATAGTGTTTTTAGAAATACGCACACAAAATATTTACGTAGTTAACATAAATTCAGATTTAAAATGGAAAAGAAAATGGTAAATATTTTTTAAGATAAGTTTCATAGTAAATATTATTATTCTTTTTTTTTTTCTATAATAAAAATCAATAATTCTGAATATGTACTATTTAACTAAATCAAATATAAATTGAAATTTCTATTTCATAGATAATTTCTTTTTAAAAGAAAATAAGATGAATAACCTATGAAATATTTTTTAAGAGATAAAAATATCCTATATATCCTTGAAATTGTATCATCTAGTATTGAACCATCTTGCACAACTGTCTAAAATATCCTCCTCCTTTGCTACTATTTCTGAAGCATTTCTTACCCTGGATGAGATTCAAAACACCCGACAATGAGATGTAGATCCAAAACACTCAACAAAAAGATTCAGATCCAAAATCCTCAGCACGTGAAAGAAAATATATTTATTTTTTTCAATATAGAGTATAGATATACTGAGCTCATAAAAAACTTATTTGAATATTTTTTCTTTTCATTGAAAAATGTTTAGGGGTTGTCACAGGAATAAAAACAACTTATTTCTTTCAAGTGCAGTTCTAAAGGATTCTTTTTAGGTATAGAAAAAAATATTTAAAGCATAAGAACTATAATAACCATAAAAAGTATTTAAACTCCAGGTATGATAAGGTTTCTTTTTTTCAATTACTTCTATTAGCTCACACGCTCCCTATATATATCTTGCTCAAATTTTCAATCGTTAATAAAATACTTTTTATTCATCCACTCAAGTTCAAATACATTATTTTTGAACTTGCAGTGGATGACACATAATGTTAATACATTTTTTTTAGATGTTAATTCAGTAATTTAATTTAATTAATTAATTTTTAATTTTTTTTTAGATTTAAGTTGCATATATCTACCAATAGATGGCGCCAGATAAAGTTAAAAAATGAATGAAAATTATTTATAAATTGACATTAAAAAAAAAGAAATTACTTGAAAAATTAATGAAAAACATCAGAGATCTCACATATGTTCAGATTGCATCTGTACAGATATACGAGATACATTTTCTTACATTAGAATGGACTGTTAAATATTTCGTGCCATTTGAATTTAAGAAAAGTAAAATATCCATTCGGTCAAGTAATTGAGAATATTTCTTCGTTTTTGAAAGCAATGAGTACACTGGAAGGAAATTAAATCTTATCCTCCAGCTGTTAACCGTATATTTTGTTACCAAACCATGAATACAATAATTTGTTTGCAAGAATGAAATTACATCACTATATTAAATATATCTCTTACACAAAAACACAACAAAACAATTTGATTGTTGATGTATATGCACATGCTCTGCTTACACATATGAATATTTTATAAAAATTTTAGATTAATGTTCAAAATTTTTCCATGCATTGCAACCATTTGATTTTCATTTTGGTTTGATTATTATTTTTATATCAATTAGTTATATATATTAAGTATTTATTTGTATGAAATTCAAATGGATTTCTGCAAAAAGATTCTACTTACTAATAAATAAAAGCATTAAATTCATGTTTTAGTTAAATGATATACATGAAATGAATATTAGTCTTTTAAAATGTTTAAAAAAGATTAAAAATTAATTAAAAAAATTTCAATGTTACCTCACAAAATTCAGACTTTGATTGGAACTTCTAATTTAAATGTTTTGTGATATATTACTTTTAAAAACATACATCAAGATTCTCCTGCATGAAAATAAGAAGAGAATAAGATAAATAAATTTGGTGATTTCGAAATCACTTCATTTTTTAAGATTTTCAGTTTTAAAATTTGAAGAAAAATTCTTCTCTCATAACAAACATGAAATTATTGGACTAAATTAAATTAATACTTACAAAAGTTAAATTTTTAATCCAAAAAAATAATCTAAAATCTGTGCATATTTTAAAGAAAGAATGTTAAAATATATGATTAATTTAAGTTAAAAAATATTTATTGTATCTTAAAGTATAACTATAATATATATTAAAAAAATTAACTTATGCTAAGTTAGTTTGGAATCTGTTCTTAAAAGAAGATACGTGAAAAGTAATCTTTAGATAAAAGAATTGAAAAGTAACTAATAAAAAAATTAAAAAAAAAAAAAAAATCACTTAAAAAAAAAAAGACTCTGCACAAAAGAACTAAGCTTATAGAAATAATAAAAAATATTAAGTTTAAAAAAACAGTGACAGACTTCAAATAACTATTACATGGAAATTCCCAGGTATAACAAACGTTTATGTTGATATGATTATTGAAACATAAAAATTATTTGTGTTAACAATGGATAATTTTCACAAAGTCAAAATAAAAAAATTCTCTTAATGAAGTTGAGATAATTTAAAAAAATATAAACTTTTTTTCATTTTGTAAGCTCTTACAAAAATAGAATAAAAATAAGAAAAACACTCTTTTGAAAAGAAAAAAAAATAAATGAGAGAAAAAATTAAAAAAATTAAACAAACACGGAAGAAAAAAATAAAACAAATTACAAATAAAAAAACGTGTTCAAAAGACAACAGTAAAGGAAAAAAAGCGAACACAAAAAAAAAAAAGAAAAAAAAAATGAAATACTCAAATTAATACAAGTGTGTAAAAAAGTTCCTATAATTCTAACAGAGTTAGCTCAATGAATTTAAAAAAAAAATATTTTTTAATGAAGTAGAGAAATCTTTTCATTTTATGGACTTCAAATTAACACAAATTCCTTACTTTTTAAGCTAAAACAACAATTCAAATGTGCTAAATAAAATATGCGTTAGTACTGGTCGTTGCCATGTCCTGCAAGGAATTCCTTTCATGAATTATTTATCAATGTAGGACATGTTATCAACAAACTGAATATAATTAAGGCTTTGGTGAACGAATAGTGTTGTTCTCTAATACCACAGATTAAAATTTATTATGCGATAGATTCTCCAAATGTATGCGAGGGAAATGAAGCAAATTTTAAGTGATTTCGTTGCATCACACATTCCAAATTACGTGTTCATCGGCTTTAGATTAGAGAGCAGGAAATTATTAAGGAATTCTTGGCAATAGGTAGACAAAATAAGTTGTTATCCTTTGATCTGTTCCATGAATAAATTAAAAGTAGTTTTGAAATTAAAGCACAGATAAGTCGGTCTACAGTGTTTGTTAAAAATATAATTTTGCAAGGAAGGTTTTTGGCGGGCATTTAAGGGGGAAAATATACCTGAATTATATTTATACAAAAGGCATGGATAATTTAGCAAATTTTATAAATGAACTGGTTCGTATTAAAACTTCTTTTTACCTATGTTTGGTTTTTAAAGTCGTTCATTGCAGTAAAGGGATAAGGGTTTTGTTCTAAAATTCATGAGAATTTCCAGCCTAATGTATAGACAATTCAATGAATTTCTTATAATACTTAATTTCGTTATATATATATAGAACTTTATGAAGAAATTTTAGTCTGAAAAAGAACAACGAATGATCTCTTAAAATTTTTTATAAATGATTAAAGGTTTAAAAATAATTAAATTATTGTTTAGTAAAATGCAATCTTATATATTTGCTTGGCTTCACTAAAAACTATATATATGTAATAAATTATAATAAATATATAAATACAATAATATATAATATGTTTTTAAAATTTTTATTGGCTAATGTTTACTTTAGCTCTATAGCTTCAAGTGGAAATGTTTTATAATAAAAATTGTTAAACAGTTGTTTTCTTCATTTATCACAAATTTAAGAAAAAGAAATCCCCTCTGAGAAACTATTACTTTAAATAAAACACGAATAATGTGAGCCATTTTAAATAATTTTTTTATTATTATTAAATAATTGACTATTTTGTAAAATGAATTGACTATTTGTGTTAAGTTTTTGTGTGTAAATTAAAGTGACGATGTAGTCCTCTTTTAATAATATTATATCAATATCAATATTATCAATATATTAATTATTTAATATTGATCTTTAATATTTTGCATTATTGCTCAGTCTTTTCTACTAATACACACACACACAGATATATATTATGATTATGAATATTTTTGCATTTATGTTTGCAGTTTTACTAAATAATGTAATATGTACTAAATAATCATCATTAGAATATGTACTTCAAGTATAAAAACATAAATTTTAAGTTGTCAATGACTTTCATATTATCCTATTCATACTCGATTTAAAACTAAAATAAATAAAAAAGTTGATGTTTTTATTTACAAAAATAGCTATGCAAATTTTAAATAACCATATATTCATATACTTAAAATTTTAGATCATGCCAAAAATGCTTGAATATTTGGTAAAGGAAATCTTACCTTCTTGGATTTTTAAAGTTAAACAAACTAAAATGTTGTGTTATCCGTTTAAATAAATATGTCCATGAGAAAAATTAGAATTTTTTAATTGATCTGCAGTTTAAGAACATTTAAATAATTAGTCAAAATGGATTGAAAATCATAGAAAAACCATTTTTTTATTTTTTTAAGGAATAGCAAATAAAATTAAATAATTTTATATGATTAAATAATAAGATTTATCTATTTAATAATGATAAAACACAAAAAAATCCAAATTTGATTTTTCCCCTTTTTTTTTTCAGTGATTTAAACTTCTTAATTATTTTTATTTTTATTAAATAAAACTTGGCATTTCTAAGTATCAATAATGAATAATATCACATTTACAATATATTTTTTTTTAATTTAAATACAATTAAAAATATATATGATTACTAATTATTCATTATTCATCGTGTCATTATTAATATATTCACTTTAGAATTCTTCAATTTTTTTTATAATTTTTGCATTCAAAACCATTACAAAAATTAAAAGGACCTTTACACTTTAATATAAAATGTTGCATTAGTATTATTTTGCGCCATTATTATCTAATAAAAATTATTACAAAATTTGTGAAAGATTTACTTTCTCTAAAAATAAATAAAGAAAAACTATCCTCTTAACCCCGATTTATTCTGATGGGAACTTGTATTTTCTAAATTCTTATCTCTGAAGACAATTAACCTTCCTAGAAATATATCAGTCCATAAAGAAAGTAAAATAACGAAAAGCAGGTTCAAAGGCTAATTTATGATAAACCATTTATACTGCGAAGTATTTCAGGGATTTATGAATGGATAAGACTTTGTTGATAGTTAAATTTCCTTTGGTACATATTTGTCATACTGAAAATGTTTTTCAACGTCGGCATTATTGGGATTTTCTTTTCAGTGGGCTAAAATAAGAATCTACTTAAGGCAAAAACACAAAGCGTGGTTCGTTTTACTGATATTACGTTTCGTAAGTAATTCATTCCAACTTTTTTTTTTATTATGGCGAAAAGAATAATTTCGTGCACTTTTCTCAATAAGACAGAAAACAGTTTCTGACAAATGTATGAAGAATAAAAATGTTATTATAACGGAAATGTTGTAAAATAAAAAATTAGTAGCAGTTCAAAAATGAAGTCTTACATTTGCCCGAAGTACATATTTTTATTCTTTGCACAAAACAAATTAAATCTCTAACCAATGGAACTCTAGTTAGGCGCACAAACGGTACTTCTTAATATCCAAATGTAAATAAACTAAAAATTACAGTCATACCTTTTGAAAGTATAAGACTTCATGGCGAATGATAAAACATTTATAATACATACTACTGTGTTCAAAAAGTAAGACAGTTTTCCTAGCATAATGGTATTTCAATTTTTTTTTTTTTTTTTTTTAAGTTGTTGTCACTGTCCTTGACATCTGTGTGAAATTTCACGTCAAAATATTCATTAATGCTGGAGTTACGCTTGAGATGCTGAAACTGATTCCGGCGATTTCTGAGATGTCTCTTCAATCGACTGAAAACTGTGTCCCCGGAGTAGTCTTTTGAGTTTAGGGAATAGCCAGAAGTCATACGGTGTGAATATGGTGCTTGTGAAACGATAAGGGTTTCAATTTTTGGCGAAAAAAATCACGAAGAATCAATGCAGTGTGAGCTGGCGCATTCCGTGTTTTCGGTACCAATCGAGTGATGCATCTGAGGCTCAAAACATCTTTTGAAATGGAATTTTGAAATTCCAACATCATCAGCAAGGTCTCTAATTGTAAATCGGTTTGCAAACACCATATCATTAATTTTTTGAACGTGAGCTTCGTGGTTGAGGTTGGTGGTCGACCAGAGGGCTATTCGGCTTCAACGCGTTCTCTGCCTTTGTGAACTATTTTCACCATTTCTAAACATTTCTGTCCGATACAGGAATGCCTACCGAATGCATTCTGTAACATTCTATACGTTTCCGCAAACACACTTTAACGCAAGTTCCTGCTCAATTAATTCAAATATTTCAAAATCGCCGTAATCAGTTTTAGCGTCTCACAAAACCAAGCGTAACTCAAACATTAACGAATATTTCGACATGAAATTTCACACATATTTCAAACACAGTGCCAGTAACCTAAAAAAAAATTGAAATACCATATGCCCGGGAAATTTAAATTAAAATAGGTTTTACTTTTTTGGACGTAGTAGTATATCATCGACATTCAGGTTGCCTGAGGGAGTTTTTTTTTTTTTTTCTTCACATACAATATGCAAATAATGTTCTGTTGCTCTAAAAATCCACCCTTAATGAAATGACTGTCCTATCATCCTCTTTCAAAGGATTGTCCGTGGTATATTAGCGTATTAGGAGTCTTCCCATCATCGCCTTTTAGTGTATTGTCCATAGTATATAGTGGTATACAAAATACACTGTCATTCGATCTATCACTTTAGGTGGATTCTAAGTATTAAAAGATTATATTAAATGCCATTCTATCATCGTTTTCCATTGCATTTTACATACACACATTTTTGGAACAGGTTGCAACATATTTCCCATGATCACATTTCAGTGAAATGTTCGTGGTATACAATAGTTAACATAATGCTATTTCCTTCCCATCATCGCCTTTCTGTGATACATAGTAAGTGCACATTTTTGCAATGTTCCACATGGTACTTAGAGGAACACTGCAAATATTTCCTCATAAATGTCTTTCATTGAATTACTCGCATCTCATTTTCGTGGAACAAAAGATGCGATGTCCTGTTTAACATCTTCTTTTGGTGAATTTTTGTTTGATGCAGTAAAACACAAGATACAATGTCCTCTCATCATCGCCTTTCGGTGGATAGTTGACAGCATACAGAACGAACAGTGTCATACTCTTCACATCAACGCTTTTCAGAGGAATTTTTGTGGCATGCATTAACAGAATACAAGATGCAATGTTTTTTCCATCAAAACCATTTTTTTTTGTATTGTCCATAGCACGTAGAAAATAAAAATGTGTTGTTCTTTTTATCATAATCATTTAGTGTAATGGTTAGGGGACACAGTGAAAAATAAAAATCAGTGTTCAGTCTTTCATCGAGCAGTTCTTGGCACATATTACTGGATCAAGAGATGCCTTTTATTGAATTCCTCGTAGCGAAATATAAAATGCATTGTCATTTCCTTTAACAGGATACAACTCTTACCATTTTCATTACCCAGGTTTCTCTTCCCTTCAGGTAAAACGCTCGTTGGAAACTTGAGGAAAACTAAAAGAAAACACACTAAAAAAATTCTTAACCCAGTTGAAATTTCAAAAGACTACCGTGCAGCAATGGCAATTCTCATTGTAGCTCTTGATTTTAGGTTAGGAGATTTTATGGCAATTTTTGACAGACGTTTATAACTTCTCACACGAATAAACAAGTCTTAACATATATTACTGGAGCAGGAGGGGCAATGCTTTTCGGTGAATTCCTCGTAGCACACAGTGAAACACAAAATGCATATTGTAATTTCCTTTTCCACATTTAGATGGATTGCTCGTGGGAAACTTGAGTGAAGAGAAAAGAAAAAATATTAAAAAATTTCACATCTCAGTTCAATTTTGAATAGACTATCAAGAGAAACTAGGCGATGCGAATTGTAGTTTCTGATTTTAGGCTAGAGATTTTATGGCTATTTTAATAGAGTTACTTAACTTTTCACAAAAATAAACAGACTATAATTATATTCACACATATCATTGTAGTTACCTGGAATTTCTCCCGGAAAACGATTTCCATCGAGCCTTATTGTATGCTAAGTGAAAAAGGATGTTCTATATTAAACAAAATATATTCAAAATATATATAAAAGAACTAATATACGGGAGAAAAAATGCTTTGATTTATTTAGAACTTCCAAATATAAAATAATCAGCATTTTATTCAACACCGTATTCAGTATTTTATTTAGCAAACACCGTATTCAGTATTTTATTTAGGAAGCAAAAATTTATATAGAAATGATACAACATTTATATTAAGAGTTTTAGGAAATTAAACATACTGTAATTGCAAAGTAAATGTGTAAAAGTGTATCATCAATATTTTGAGAAATAATTATGTGTCAGAATAAGATTGTAATAAGGTCGAATTCTTCAAACTCTGAAGAGTTTATTAAACACTTACTTTTCTTTTAATTTCTTTGGCAAATATTTGTTCTTTGACATCTTGATGGCAAAGGCTATTAAGGATGGGTCTTGAGAGATTATGTTACAAGTTGACATGACAGCAAATGTGTCGAGTTAAATAATGGCCAGGGATATATTTAATAATAAAAAGAAATATTGCAAGTAAATGGCAAGGATGACAGATGAAAATGTTCACAATAATATAATTAAGAATAAATGTATAATTAAATCACCTTAACTTAAAATAATGTATTATGAAACTTCCAAAAAAAATATGTAAATATTAATTTATTAGTCTCGATATTTCCTAATTAATTTCAGTTTAATTTGGTATGAAATAAATTGAGCAAACAATAATTTTCTGAATTATTATGTTTTCAAACAGTTACATTTTTCCACATTTAAATGATGAGATTAGTGTAAATGTTTGGGGTTCTTAAAATTAAAAATATAACTGTTTATATTATAGTTAGCTGAATAAAGAAAAAAAAAAAAGAAATTATTAGTTATTTTTAATACATAAAAATATTTTCTTATTGCTAAGTTACGCTCTGGAAAATATTAAGCTCAAAAATGGTTTGCAACAGAATTGTGAATGATAAATTGTATATGGAGGTTACATTGATTTAAAATTCATGATTATTATATATTTTTTGGTCGTTATTTTTTTTTATTAAAAATCCGAGCCAACTTTTTTTATAATTCCTTAGAAATTAAATTTTTATGTTAAAAAAAAATTAAATGATGTATTTTATATTTTTAAAATAATCTTTATTCTATTTTTTTTTAAATTTTTATTTACTTTTATTTTGTCATAAAAATATATAATGCTTTTATTTTTTGTGTATTATTTCCGTCATAGATCTTTGAATACGATTTGATTAAATACAAATGAACCAAAAATGTCCTTTTCTTTAATTGACGGAATACTTAATTGGTAAGTTTAAAATTATAAAAGGTAATATTAAAAGGATTATGAGATTGATGTCAATAAATTCAAAAAAATATGACTTACAAACAGCTCAGATATAATTTTGTACAGCTGACATCCGCTAACAACAACAATTCATAACATTTTACTGTATGGTGCTCAGATTATTTCAAGTGCCTTATTGCTGATCGGTCAACATTCATTAGGTGCTATTGGAGCTAAAAATAAGAACTCTCGTACACAACGGCAATGGTTGATATTAGAATTTTCACGAGAAGCATATAATGAAAATATTACAAATATAGATATGAGCTCGGAACTTCTTGATGATCATACTTCCATTTAGGACAAAATCAACGAAACAGTATTTTGTAGAAACTGTTCGACTATTTCTTCCTGTAGCAACTTCATAAGAAAATGTCAATTAACAAGAAGACCAGTGGGAGTAGTTTTTCTTTTTTTGAAAAAAAAATATGTATGTTTAATAAATATATCACTTCATGTCAATTTTTAGTTTTAATTAGGGAGAAAATATATTATTATTATTATTATTATTATTATTATTTATTATTTAGCTTGAGTGAACTTTTATTTCCGTTAAGATCATCTAATTTACCTTCGAAGACTCCTGAGTACACCTGTAAACTATATTAGAATAGAGTTTCAAAATTTCATGTTTCTAACTTTTTTAAAAGTTTTGACCAACTTATAGTGTTAAATATTCTATTGTTCAGCAGCTGGATAGTTTGGTGCTTGTTTAACGAGTCTTCTTATGAGTACGGCCCAAGAAACATAATTCAGTTACCGATAAAAATCTCTCTGAAGAAGTAATAACATACCTTTAACTTTTTAATTTTTTCATAAATATTTTTTTAGCTTTTTTCATTAATATCAGCATAACATTAAGCAAGTTTAGATTTTTTTTTTTTTGTTCTTAAGAAATACGTACACAATGTATATAAAATATTTACGAGGTTAATATAAATGCAGATCTAAATTATAAAAGAAAATATATAAATATTTTTATGATTAGTTTCATAATAAAGAATAATTATTCTTTTTTGTTTATACAATAAAATAAATCAATCGGACATGTACTAATTAATTAAATCAAATAAAAATTGAAATACTATTACCATTTCATACATAATTTCTTTAAAAAAATCAAATGAATAACCCAAAAATATTTTATATATCCTTGAAATTTTATCATCTAGTATTGAACCATCTTGCAGAACTGTCTAAAATACCCTCCTCTTCTTTGCTACTATTTCTAAAGCATTTCTTACCATGGATGAGATTGAGATGTTCCAAAAACACTCAACAAAAAAAGATCCAAAATCCTCTGCATATGAAAGGAAATATATGTTTTTTTTCAATATAGAGTAGAGATGTATTCGAACTCATAAAAAAAAATATTTGAATATTTTTCTTTTCGGTGAAAAATGTTTTTGGCTTGTCACAAAAATAAAAAAAAAACGTTTATATCTCAAGTGCACTTCTAAAGGATTATTTTTAAGTATAGAAAATGTTTAAAGCATGAGAATTATAATGACCATAAAAATATTTAAAACTGCAGGTATGATAAGGTTTCTTTTTTTTTCTTCTTACATCAGAGATATCACATATGTTCAGATTGTATTTGTACAAACATACGAAATTCTTTTTTTACATTAGACTTAATTGTTAAATATTTCGTGTCAATTTTATTTAAAACTGTAAAATTTGCATTCTATCAACTAAGAGGGAATATTTCTTCACTTTTCCAAGCAATCACTGCACTGGAGGTAATTTAAATATTGTCTATAAGCATGTTAACTGTACAATTTGCTACCAAAATGACTCATTAAACACAAATTTTTTGATATGAATAAAAATAAATCACTATATTAATAAATGGTTGATACAAAAACACAACAAAAACAATTTGATTGTTGATGTATATGTATGCTCTAAGTTTACACACATGAATATTGTATACAATTTTCAGATTATTTTCATATCTTTATTTTTATATTCATTGTAAAAATTTGATTATCATTTTATTTGATTATTATTTTTATATCATTTAGTTAGATATTAAGTATTCCTTTGTATATAAAATGCAAAGAGATTTCTGTTGAGTTTAAATAAACTTATAAATAAAAGCATTACACTTATGCTTTTAACTAAGTGATATACAAGAAATAATACTTTCATAATGCGACTAAAAAAAAGGTTATTTAAAGATTTCAATGTCACTGTCATAACTCAGATTTTGAGATGAAATTCACCATTAAAAGTTTTATGTTATATCACTTTTAAAAATTATACATCAATAATCTCCTCCATGAAAATAAAAACTGATAAACTGAAATAAATTGGTGAGTATTTTAAAAAATCACAATAACATCCATTTTCAAGTTGCTTAATTTGAGAATTTGAAAATAAATTACCTTTATTCATGACAAACAAGAATTTATTGGACTAAATAAAATCAACACTTTCATACGGCCAATTATTATAAATCCTAAAAATAATCTGAAATTTGTCCATATAATAAAGAGTGAATGTTAAAAAATATAAATTAATTTTAGTTAAATAACATGCATTTATCTAAAACTCAATTATACTACATATGTAGAAAATTAATTTATGCCAAATTCGTTTGAAATATGTTCTTAAACGAAGATAAGTGAGAAATTGAATCTTATCCACAATAAAATGAAAAAAAAATTATTTTTAAAAAAATCTACTCCATAAAAACACATAAAAATAATTAAAAAACAAAAGAAAGTGAATAATTAAAAGGCTTAAGTTAAAAAAGCAGACTTCAAATGAGTATTTCATGGAAGTAGCCAGGTATGACAAAGGTTAAGTTGATATGATTATTAAAACATAAAATTGTGTTAACAATGTATAATTTTCACAAGAGCAAAATAAAAAAAAAAATTCCTTGTAATAAAAAGTTCTGATTATTGAAAAAATAAAATTTTTTTCTTTTTCTGTAAGCTGTTACAAAGGTGAATAAAAATAAAAAAAAATTCCTAAGAATAGAAAAAAATAAAGGAAACAATTAAAAATTAAACAAACACGAAAGGAAAAATAAAAGTAGTTACCAAAAAAAAAACATAGTTCAAAAGACAACATTTAAGAAAATGGCGAGCGAACGCTAAAAAAAGGGGAAAAAAGAAGAAAAAAAACTGAAATACTCAAATTAATACAAGTGCGTAAAAGAGTTACTGTACTTCAAATGATGTTACTTCAGTGAATTAAAAAAATGAAGCAGAGAAAGCTCTTCATTTTATGCATTTCAAATTGATACATATTTCATACTTTTTTTCACAGTAATAGGTGGGCTGAAATGTTAGTAGGCTGACACATAAATGGTGCTACTAGTATTAAATCCATATGAGTTTTAGTTAGCCCCAATCTTCAAAAGACACGTGTATAAATTTGACTGCGGCACTATTAGTATATGAGTTATAGCATTTTTAGTGTTCATCACGTGCAGTCCACTCGGCTCACTGTCGATTGGTCTCTGGTGAAATGATGGAGCCATGCTTCATCCACTGTCACATATCGACGCAAAAATTCGGGTTTATTACTACTGAACAGCTCAAACACTGCTTAGAATCATCATTTCGTTGTTTTTTTGGTCGATTGTAAGCTCGCGCGTCACCCACTTTGAACTGAGCTTTCATATCCAAATATTCATTCACGATATGTGCAACACGTTCCTTTGATATCTTTAGGGTCTCAGCTATCTCAATCAACTTCACTTTACGGTTATGAGAAATTATTTTGTGGACTTTTTGATGTTTTCGTCGGTAACAGCTTCTTTGGGGCGTCCACTGCGTGCATCGTCCTCGGTGCTCATTTCGCCTCGTTTAAATTTAGCGCCCACTTCTCTACGGTTGATTTTCCTGGTCCGAAGTCCGAATAATGTTTATCAAGCCAAACCTTGGCTTCAATAGTATTTTTTTTCGCCAAAAGCAATGCTTTAATTAACACATGAAATACCTTTTATCCCCTTTAAAAAATTAGGACTAACTAAAAATCTTATGGATTTAATACTAGTAGCACCATCTATGTGTCAACCTATGAACCTTTCATCCCACCTGTTGTTCTAAAGAATTTTTGGTAAAGTATTTTCAACTGATGTTAGACAATATATTAATAAGCAATATTTTTTTATATTAAAGTTGTATTAAGTATATATTTTAATATACTTTCAGAAGTATATATTTTCAGTTGTTCGCTGAATTGTTCAGTTGGCAACATGCTTTTGAAAACATGTCTGGTGATATCCCTCTGCAGCTATCCTTCTGCAGCTTTCGATTGTGATGTTAACTCTTTACCATTTTTTTAACGATGCCCGTAATCTTAGGAAAACCATTTTTTTGTGTTTCATAATTCGCTTAGTTCGATATTTTATGTGTGGAGTAAAGGTTTATATTACAAAGTACACACAAACGATTCATTCTTTTTCTGATGGTAAGAAAAATAATTGTTTATGATAATTTATATGATAAATTTATGATTGGTTGAAACAATAGATCAATCCCTGCACAATTTAACAATTAATTGCCAAATACATAACGATTTCTACTTTTATTACCAAAACATCCCTTTAATTTAGAGATAGCGCTTTTATGCGATCTTTATCCTTTCTCATTACATTCATTGTCTTGCAAACACAAAATATCAAAAACTAATATCGCATTAATAAGTCACTTCTGATGTGCTTGGACGTATTACCTTGGGTTTTGTTTTTCTGAAAAAGGCGTAATCCTTATCACCCGAACTATCAGAATTGTTCTCAAAAAAGTTACTTTGGCTCCATGCTTTAAATTGTCGGCTATGAGAAAAGAAAAACTGTTCTTTTAAAAGAATCATGTGTCTAAGGTGAATATTTAAGATATGAGCGCATTTATAAATCTGAAAAAGTATTAATGTATAAAAATATATAAAATTCAGAAAATAAATGAATATTTTAGGTAAAAGTAATGTAGCAAGAAAACTAAATTTATCTGGCTAATATTTTGCATCGTATCAAGTTTCGCATGGCAGGAGATTACGTTTCATATTAGAGTGGTAATTCCTTTCATTATTCCTCTGATATAGCAATTTCCAATTTTCAGTATTTATTTATCAAATCAATATCAAAGCATTTACAATATCAAAGCATTTAAAAATCGTGCAAGTAAAATAACGAAAACTTAAAGATACATATTCTAAAAGGAGAAGTAAACGCGTGCGCAAGACAAAAAGCCACCTGGCCATCCAAAAATAACAGGCAAACCTTTCCTCTATGTTGCAACATAGGCCAAGGCCGGACACACGATTAAGTGCTGCTTATTAATATAGTCTGTTTCACAGATTGAACCTAAGCTATCTGTAAAACACATACCGGAGCAGAATATATTTATTCTGTGGTGTTCCGCCAACAGCCCTGTCCTATTCTCAGTCCAGAAGTTAGCCACTGAATCTTTGCAGTCATCCTTTATTTTCTCCTGGAATTAATCTCTTGATTTAACTGATAGTCCTTTGCTGTATGCCAACATAATATTTTCCCGTATACTTACTTCACTTAAAGGAAATGGTACTCCGTTCAATAAATAACTATTTCCTCTTTGTCAATTGGTCTGCTTCTTCATTACCATCAACCACATGGAATTGTATCCACTGGAATTCATACCCCTGAAGTTCATATTTAGCTGTCTGATATTTTGTTTTATTTTGTCACATGCGGAAAATCGAAGTGGTGCTGAAGAGCTATTACATCTATGGTAGGCCTAAAATCAACAATAATGACGGTCTTTACAATTCAAATTAGATGCATCTAAGAAGACCGCTTGAAGCAGTGCCTCGAGAAGTTTGAAAAGTGTTAACTTCAACTTTGGCATGTTCTGAAAACAAACTAAAATGTACATCTGCAAGCCGCGTTATTCATTATAGAGCTATCTGTAAAAACTCAGTACACATTTGGTTCAGCGTAGTAGTTAATTTATATTATGTTGTAAAATCCTTACCAAATATAAAATATCTCAATTCTATGAATAACACGTTTTTCGAATAACACATCTTTAATTTTTCATTACATATGATGCAAGAAAATCTGCATAAACTGCTTTCAATTAAAATATAAATTGTAGGGAAAACTCAAATTGTAACCCGAATTAAAGCTATCAATTCTATGCGGGAAGGGCATTACAAATCTATAAACAGTAAAAATTCTTCATATGTGGTCACAGGAAGGGGAACTCTTAGCGAACTCCCAGATAATATACTTGGAAGTTTATATACAACATATCCATCACACAAAGTTCAATGTAACATAATTCTTGTATTGCATTAGGTTTCATTTTGCCATCCCAATGGCAAACTGGCGTCGATCACTTAAATACCAAACATTTGAAGACAAAATTTGTCACAAATGACTTAAGCAATACGTAAATATTTTTATTCTGATAAATAATAAGCAAATATGAATAATATACACACACAAAAAAATTTATAAAAGAAAACTAAATAATAAGACAAATAT
>BPLR01019963.1:0-24660 GCA_021605095.1 Caerostris extrusa
CTTACTTTTTGGGCAGTAAGTTAAAACCGAAAGTACAGTGCAGTATACAGTATACAGTATAAGTAAGTATACAGTATACGGTAAGTTAAAACTGAAATTAAAAGATTTTGATTTTTTAACCTTATCTACAGTAGTTTCTTCAGTGACAAGTAGGTTGTTAACCCTATATTTCATCACGTCTTTTGTAACATATTTGTATGAACAAAAGAATATAACTTCCATGATTTATTCTATTAAGCATTTTATTTAAAAGTGATCTATCACCTCAGTTTAGTAAGCAATTAGTTCTAGAAGTCTATAATGCAAAAATATTCATAATTATGATACCTGGTATTTCAAGCTCTAATCAAGGCTGAACTAGAAATTTTGGGCACTGGGGAAATAGTTGATAATGCCCCCTCCTCGACTCTTTCATTGCTTCTCTAACCGTAACCACTTTTCTCTAAATATGGTTGATCATTTTTTCTTAATAATTAAAGTAGTTTTATATACTTTTTAAACGAAAAAAAATTTTCAATAAATGGGTAAATAAGGAGATAGATAACGACAGATGATATGAATAAATAAGTAGATAAAAAATCGATCTTTGTCGATATGGGCACATCAACTTATGCATTTATCAAAATACAAAAATTGATGTGCGCTATTATATATTATTGTTTATTCTTAGTCATGCTGCTTCAAAAAGAATATAATATCCAAAAACTGTTAAGCGTCATAATAGCCTTAATATGAAACACGTTCAATATAATTAAGCTAAAATATTCACCAGCAAATAAATTCAAGCAGGAATTATTAGGGAGGTGTATACTCTTATTTTTACCTTTGTATTACAAAACTCTTCTGTTATCTAACTGCTAAGAAAGCAAACTCATTAATTATTGTATCAAGGCTAAATTTTTGTCTCGATTATTTTAAATTGAGACAAAAGCTAAACTAGCTAACTTTCCCTGTCCAACTGCTTTACAAATAGTTTTCTTATTAATGTTTTTATCACTCCGATTAGTCCTAAATGCTCAGGAAATATTTAATTTAATTATAAATATACTTATAAATAGATTTTAAGATACTGAAAATACTGGAAAAGAAATAGACTAAGAATACTGGAATTCATGCTGTAAATAATATACTTATAAATAGAACTATATTTCTAATTAAGTAAATAATTTCTTGACTTGAAAGATGAAAATACTAATTGCTTTACTGAAATTTAACTTTTGATTTTTAAACAAACCTCCAATATAAAAATTGATATTTTTTTCTTTCAACTTGGTGGTCCCTTACCTTAGTCCCTGGGACAATGTCTTAGTTAGCGGCTGTAACTATGGGGGAATAGTTACCCAGCCGTGGCTCTAAAGCAGTTTGTTCAATTGACTTCATCGGACTTTAAGAAAATTGAACGTTGCAAAGAAAGTCCATACAAATGAAAACACTTTAAATGTTGCAAACCGTATGTAATTATTAATAAAGATGATAAAATTATTAATAATTTTTCAGAACAGAGAGTAGCGAATTTAATGAAATAATATGAATTAAATACAGAAAAGGTTTAAAAATTGAACTTACATTACAGCTACGTGGATGGGTTTGAATGCTACAGTTTCTTGCACATAACATTGAGGAATTTTAACATCCATTTTAACTACTTCAGAAGCTGTAAGAAGAAGAAAACGAAAAAAATTTATCTATACTGTACAAAAATTCAAATATTTTCAATCTTTTAGTCGTAATAAAATAAAGTACTTCAGTTAAGCTAATACAGAAAAATAGCCGAACAGTAGTTATGGTACACACTCTATAACAATGAAGCATGCTTAAGATTCATCTGAGAGGTACAAAACAGTTAAAATATCGAATTAAAAAATCGTTTAGTATCAGAGTATGGCTCTCACTTACAATTATATAGTTCTAACAACAGGAATTCATACTGAAATCAAACAGTATATTCACTATGAATTATATTCTGGAGGTACCAGTTCTAACAACAGGAATTCATACTGGAAATCAAACAGTATATGAGTTATATTCTGGAGGTTCCAGTTCTCACAACAGGAATTCATACTGGAAATTAAAGAGTATCATAGTAATCCCTATGATAGCTGGTACCAGTTCTTCAACAACGCTGTTTTCAGTTAATAAAGGGTTCTGGAAGGTGGAAGGCGACTGCAAATGTCTTTCCAAATACGTCCAAGAAATATTCTGGAGGATTTGGTCCAATACATGCAGGGAACATCCTCACTTCCCAAACATTCGTCGACCAGATGAGCCCTATATGGTTGCGAGTTGTCGACCTTTAAAATGTGATCAGGATCAATTTCACTCTTGAAATGCACTCATCCTTTTACTTCACAACAGTCACTTCAATATAACAATCACAATTCACAACAGTCGCTTCAATGATAACAATATAGAGATCGTGCCTTTATCCAGTATAATCCTGGGGCCTGAATGGCCGAGTGGCTAGCGCTCTGGCAGTCGGTACCACAGGTTTCGGGTTCGAGTCCCGGCGGTGCCACAGATGTTTGTAGTGGTTCGGAATCCACTTTAAACTGTAGGTCCCGGTCTGTTTAGCCTGAAGTGCACTCAAGATGACCGTAGAGCAACAAACCAAACCAGTATAATCCAATAAAGTCGACCAAACCTCCATTGTCAAAAATTTGGTAGATCACATGTTAGGGATGATATTCACACAATCTCAGTTAAGTCCTAATCACTTAAAAGAGTCTGATGCTTAAATTTAATGTTGAATATAAAGACAATACGAAGCGGCAAAAACTGAGATTATTCTTAGAGTGCACTTTTTAGTTTTAAAATGTTTTGTTCCGCAATCTATTTCAAGAATTTTTATTAATTTTTTAAAATAAAAATCTTTTAAAAATTAATATTTTAATATAATAAATATATATTAAATAATTTTTTTATTGGAAATAAAAAAAAAGTTCGATATTTTATCTGAGTTTTGTAAAAATATGTTTCTAATGCAAAAACAAGAGAATTTGGTAAATTCAAAAGTGCAGGAAAATTAAGAAAGCATTGAGGAAATTAAAATTATTATTATAAATTATTATACATATAAATGGGATTATTATTCCAAATGAAAAAGACAACCCCGCAAGTACATCATTCGTTCTAAGCATTATAACGTAAAATTTGAGCAAAATTTAAAAAAATGTATCAAAATAAGAGCAGAAAAAATAATTAAATTCACAATAAAATGCTGAAAATATTAATCATTTTTGAATATTTTATTCAACATGCTTTTTTGCTGTAAATTTGTCAAAAGAAATATTTTTCTGATAAAGGATCCTTCCTGTATTTTAAGTAATAAAATAGAATAAAATCCACTGTGCCGATATACAGGCTATCCAACAAATTTAGGATTTAATGTCAGAACAAAACGTATAACAGCAATCTTAAAAAATAAAAAGAATTCCAAACGATTTTTTTTTTTCCTAAAAATCTCATTTTCACTTTGAAATAAAATTATTTTTTGCTTTCGCCAGACGATCTTTTGAACAATTTTATATTATTTTTCCTTCTGAATTAATTTTTTACTAAATTGTTTAATAATTACACAATTATTTTGTAAATAAATAATATGTATTAAAAAAAAAGCTTGTGAAAGAAATAAAAAAAATTGAAGTGGTCAAATACACGAATAAAAGTAATTAAGGGCATAAAAGTACCTTCTCTCCAAAACAATACCAATAATTATATGGGTAAAATCAACTTAAGTTGTCCTCAAGTGTTGTAATCTATCCTCTAATGTATTGCTAATTTTTACCATTTGTCTACTCTTAACCATAAAATGGTGTGATAAATCATATGTGAAATATTGTCTACAGGAGACTGATAGGATAATACCCGTCAGTAAACATTAAAAAATAGAACTGATTTTTCAGTTTCTCATTGTTTTGATATAAAACTAGTTAATTGCTTTTTCTTTATTAGACGTCTTTTTCTTATTTTTCACTATTTTATTTTATTTTTTATTTTTTTATTTATTTTTTTTAGGCTTTTTTATTATTTTGACGCTTCTTGAAATGTAGCTTCCAAGTAGGATAGCTGGCCATCCCTGTTATAGATGAAAACAAACTTAAATACGTATGAATTAATTAAAAAATTATTTGTGTGTTTAATAATTAATTTTCGATTTTAATCGTAAAATTATTAAAACATCAGATTTCTTTTATAACAAAATAATTAGGAGATAATATTTGCTTTTTATTTGCCTACAACTAAATCGAAGAAAGAAATCTTTCTTAATAAGCTTCTTTGATAATACATGAAATGAAAAAATGAATTTTTAAAGGCGTTCCATCTTTTCCAAGATGACTCATCATATTTGAACATATTGTTATTTATAAATTAAATATTCGGTATTTAATGCAGTAGACAAGATTGTTTAAATTCATATATATATATTATAAATTTCTATTTAATGTACCATACTCAGACATGGATTGTTTAAATTCTAATATATATATATATATATATGTATATGTATATGTATTTTCGATTGACTATTATTTTAAATTTTTATTTCGAATTTTAGAAAGTTGTAAAGTATATAATGCTAATAAAAAATAAAATAAATAGCACATTTAAACAACTGTGACATTTAATGACGAAAATATACGAGAGAATGAAAGAGAGAAGCCATACAGCTGGAAAAAATATCTTAATAAATGTAATACTTTCATCGAAAAATAATGTCTTTTAGTAATAGTAATATGTATTTTAGTTAAAGTGATTTTAATTCTCATACTTCTACTGTTTCTGTTTCTATATTTACTGAATTGCTATCTTATTTTTTCTTTATATTAATTGTTTTTCCAACTTTTTGCTTGATTGCTGAATTACTGTCAATATAAAATGGCTAAAGCATAATAAAGTAATGATCATGAATTGTTTACTTAATTTTTTTTTAATTAATGAGTAGATGATTCTAATTACCTCTCTTCGCTATGGCTTGCATGTCTTCCAGAGTGCATTTAGAAGGAACGCATACGCCCAGTCGGAACTTCAGATAGTTGAGGGCTGTTCCAGCAATTTTTACTTCTTCTCTAATCTGTTCGAAGAACAATGTGTTACAAATCATTATTATAACTCATTATCAAATTAAAAGTAGCTTTTGTTATATTTGGGAAATTAGAACTTTATTTTTAATTTTTCACTATACAGAATTTTATAATTGCTTTCAAATCAACTTTTTAAAATAAAAAAAAAAAATATTGTAACAAACTATTATCTTGTCATCGCGCCAACTTTAATGTTGTTATTCTGAAACTGATAACTTGGCAGAGCTCTAAGCTGTGGCATTGCAACAAGGGATCATGGGACGGCAGAAGATCTCCGTATAATTCATTCAGGTGCCTCTAAGTGACAGAAGACATTAGCCACGACCAATAGTATGTCTTCTTCTGCTTTTCCAGCAAGAGTTTAATTTTATAATGAATGTATCGCTGGTCTGAGCAAAACATTTATCCAAAATGTTAAATGATAATTCTTTCTTTTTATTTTAAACCATTAAAAATGTAAGTAAAAATTGAATTTATCTTAAAACAAACCAACATCTTTAATACCATTGTGTTATATCTTCTATTAAGTAATATCATATAAAAATCGAACTGTTAAAAAATTTATCAATTAAAATAGTTCTTTTGGGTAATCAAATTTTTAGATGGATAGAACATGGTTAGTAATAAAGAGTACCAATTATTTATTAGAAGCTTGATCTCACAAAGTAATATATTTTAAAACATGAAAAAACAACTTAAAAAAAAAATTTTACATCAGATTAAATAACCACTGAGCTTTTTATTAAAGTGGTTTTTTTTTTTTAACTTCCCATAACCAGGGGAAAAATGGAAACTATTATTTAATATCTGATGCCGTAAATCTTCATTATTTATTAATTGGAAATATTTTGACATATCATACGATCATATACAATCATTTTATTCTTCTTTTTCTTCACTGGGGCAACAGATTCATGGTGGACCAATGCCTTCTGCCTATTGACAGATTTCGAGACAGGAGATGTTTATTTTTTTTAACCAGGTGGACTTGTCAGCCCTATATCCAACTCTCTACTGTCATATTAGAGCGAGGTCTGATAGTCGTGTGACTAGCGCTCTAGCGCTCGCTGCCACAGATTTCGGTTTCGAGTTCCGGTGGAGCCATGGATGTTTGTAGTGATTCGAAATCCACTTTAATCCGTACGTCCGTCCCGGTTTAATATGATCGTAAAGTGTTGTGTCGGTAGTGTTACTCCCGTCCGTAGCATATCTTCAAGCTACACGTTCCCTACAACATACGTGCCCTACACACATGTCTCATATGACCGTAGAGCGTCACAGAGCCCAATCAGACTTCTTCTCCCCACATCATACCCAAACTGCAAAGAGTCAACTCAGCTCATTGGTGATGTGATGTGGTGTAGCAATAATGTAAGTTGTAAGTAGTAATGTAAGTGGTGCAGTAGTAGTAGTAATAGTAGATCTTGACCTACGGTTTAAAGTGGATTACGAACCAACGCAAACATCCATAGCACCGATGGAACTCGGACCCGAAATCTGTAGTACAAAGCGCCAGATCGTAGATACTCGGTTAATCCATTGCATTCACATAAAATAAAATTTATTTCATACAAATATAAAAATATCGAAATAGAATGTCGTCTAGAGGTTATGGATAACTTTTAATACTCACACTATCAAGTGGCTTTGCTTGTGAATTCCTGGCCATTGAAAAATTGCTGGGAACAGGTGGCATGATAGGCTTGGCTTCAATTGCACAATATTTTCCACGAAACTCGATATCCCCGTTCCTTTTAGGGAACTCCACCTTCAGGCACTGGTCAAAACCTCCGAAATCAACGAGTGTGCCTTCGAATATTCCGGAAGGAGGTTTTGAAGTGGCGTCCAGCACTGAAAAGAACAAACTGGTCACCTATACATATTTCTTTAGACATCTGACATGCTTCTTTTTTGGTATATTTGACATATTACTTTATACAAACCCCATATTTTTGCGAATTTCTATAGTTTTTTAATTCTTTTTAGCATATCTACGTATATATAACAGGGTATGAGAATTAGGGAACATCATCTGGCATCTTATAACATAATCTTAGAACATCTTATTACATCTTATAACATAATCTTAGAACATCTTATTACATCTTATAACATAATCTTAGAACATCTTATTACATCTCATAACATAATCTTAAAACATCTTATTGCATCTTATAACATAATAACTTTAGTTCAAGTTATGATGCTTAAAGAATTTCGTATCAAGCATCATTATGTACAGGGTGATTATAATTAAAGTCCCACTTTCAAAACGTTGTAAAAAAAACCACTCATCACAATGAGTTTAACTTTGAACTGAAGATACTTGAAGAAGGGGGAAACTGTATGGCATCAAAAAAAGTTCCATCGATTTTTCCCATCCAATTGGGTATGACCTTGCCTTGGTGGATGGGCTTTCCACTCAACAGTGCCACAACTGTTGAATGACTTGGAAGTCCTTTTTTCCGTCAAAAAATTGAAACAATCAAGCACCTTGAACTCTGCAGTTGGTTTAATGTGCAGCTCATGCCAAATACGATGCAATTTCGATTCAAAATATCACTGGTAGCTGAATTACTTTTTTATAGCGCTTACAGCGCCATCTATTAATATACTTTGGAACTGTTTTTTGATGCCGTACCGTTTCCCTTCTTCAAGTATCTTCAGTTCAAAGTTAAACTCATTATGATGAGCGGTTTTTTTTTACAACATTTTGAAAATGGGATTTAATTATAATCCCCTTGTATATTTTTGGTTTTCGCTTAAACTTGTTTGTTTTATTAGAAGTTTCAGAATTTAAAACACATTTTCTTCGTGTATTGTAAATGTATTAAATAATGTGTAATAGAAAAGTCTTGACATGTTTTGAAGAATATTTTTAAACAATAAATAGACTCATACAGCTTTTAACATTTGAAAAGAAAATGTCAACTTTTGTTTTCGTAAGTGCAAGTATAAGCAAGTTACATTAGAGATAAAAACCTCTCGCTCTACAATTACGGACAATTTTCATTACAAGTTTGCAGAAATAAGTTACAGGTGAATGAAAATAACAAATTTTAAGCTCATACACAATTTCAACACATCCATGCCACAAAGAATATGGCGAGCCCTATATAAGGCCCTTTATATACTTTATGTTCCAAAAAATACATACAAAAAACTATTGTAGATAAAGATGGCCTGATGGACAAGTGGCTAGCACTCTGGCGCACGGTACCATAGGCTTCCGGCTCGAGTCCAGACGGTTTCATGGATGCTCGTTGTGGTTCGGAATCATTCTCAAATCGTATATCCTGGTCTGTTGTTTTTCTTATCCCACTTGGTAGACAGCAGCATCTAGATCAAGCCCAAGTGTGGTCTCATGAAAGGAGGGAAACAGGGGCAGCTTTGTTGTGATGGAGCACCCATAGGAGCACCCCCTGACGCTGACTTTTACGGTTGTCAATCCTACTCTCAGAGCTCTATGGTCATATTAAACTATCATTATCATTATGGTCATATTATTATTATTACGGCTTAAAGTGGATTCCGAATCACTACAAACATCCATGTCAACGCAGGGACACAAACCAAAATCTGCGGCACCGAGCGCCAAAGCGCTAGTTACTCATCCCTCAGGCCCATATCCCAATCTAATATGATATTTTTTACGGAGCAGGGTTATCCACACAACGCTCTACAGTCGTGTCCCTATCTAATATGACTGTAGAGCATTGGCGCACGGCTGATAATCCCACCCCGTAGAAAGAGAAATCACCATCTTATATTTCGGAATCCGCCAATAAGCAGAAGGCTTTGGACCACCATGGTGTTGTCGCGCCATTGAAGAAGAGGAAAAATAGGAATTTTCTCTATGAAATATAACAAACCAATTATAACAATTTTATACATTTTTTTTTCGATTGTATTTCTGCCACCTCACATTTTCCCAATTTTCCTCTATTAAAATTTCAGATTACGGATGATTTACAGATAATAATTATTAGTGAATATAGATACAGACACAGAGTATTGGTGAATACAGATTCATACAGATACAGATTACAGATAATAACTATCACAGTGAATTATTTAGGGCCTCTATAAAGCAAAATTCATTATTATGTAAGTATGTGTAAATATATAGACCTGAACAATATCTGCCAGAAATAACAAAAGTCCTTCTTAGAGGACATTGTATAAGGCTATAATTAAGAATACAGATTATAAATCTATAAAAGCTTAAGGAAACGCAGATTATTCATTTTATTTGTTTTATTACAGAAAGAAATTTACATGCATATCAACATACTATAATTTAATATTTAGATGTCAAAAAAGAAATGACACAAATCGTTAAAGCTATCATTAAAAACTTTTCATATTGTAATATTAGTTTATTTTATGAAAAACCATCTAGCTTCAACAGCTAATGAATCCATCAAAAAAAAAATTTCAAGGTCGCAATCAAACTAACATCAAAATAATCACAAAATAACTTTTTAATATTCATTAGTGACTTGAAAAGGTTTTGAATTCACAAAGACAGGAAAGACAAGTCTTTATCAAAATTGACTCACCACCGCTGGGTGTATTTAGTTTGAAAAATTTCAACTGTCATTAAAAAGCCGTTTCTATTTCATTTGCAAATTACTTCCTCAAACGCATTAAAAATTGATCACCGCAGTTGTCAGTCAAGAGTAAAAGTTTTTTTTATTCATATTTTTGACTGCTTAAAATTGAAGTCGATTGTTAATTAAAAACATACGCACTTGCTGTAATAAATACTATATATAAATGGAACCCATTAAAACGACATGTAAATTGAAGGTTAATTTATGTTAACGTGAATAAAAATGGTTTCCTACGATGAGCTTGGTTTGCACACAAGTCCATTTTGCTTTCATTTTAATTTTTTCATAAATTTTTATAAGTAAAATGAATTATTTAACATATTATTTTGCTATTTTCAAGTAAATAAAATGAATTATTTAATATATTATTTCACTATTTTATCGATTGTTTATTACCGATTGTCTTGAAAATTTCGAAACGATTATTGTATAGAAATGTAGTCGTAAATCTATAGGGCCCGTATTTCTTACAGGTAAAAATTAAATCATTTTGAGTAATTAAAATATTAGTAAACAAATACTGCGAAAGAACATTTTGATGAACACAAAGTTTAACTATTATGAACTAAAAACTGCTTATAATTAATGTTGATTACTTCTCATTGTGCAAGCGGCCTGGTGGCCAATTGGCTAATGCTCTGATCGTTGGTAGCAGGCTCCAGGTTCGAATTCTGGCGATGACATGGATGCTTGTGAGTGGTTCGGAATCCCACTTTGAACTGTAGCTCCTGGTCTGTTTGGCCCTCGTGTTCACAAGATGACCGTAGAGCTACAAGCCAATCAATTTCATTATGCAAAGACGGGTAACCATTTCCTCAACAGTAATTAAACTCTTTGCAAACATGACAATTTTGAACTAGCAGCCACATGGATAGTCTCTGATAATACGCACACCTTCCTTTCTCTGCGATTTATGGATAAACACAATTAATAGCATCCGACTCCAACATTGACATGAAAGCTTTCGATTCCATTTCACTAGATGGGTCTCGAACCGAGCTTCCTGATTCGAAAAACAAAAACTATATCTATCAGACGACTATAGAAAACTATAGAAGTACAATAACTATAGAAGTCTGACTTCTGCTCCGTGACGCTCTTACAGTCATAGGAGACCGGGACCTACGGCTTAAAGTGGATTCCGAACCATTACAAACATCCATGGCACCGCCGGGACTCGAACCCGAAACCTGGGTACCGAGGGCCAGAGCGCTAGACACTCGGCCATTCAGGCCCATGTTAGGAGGTAATTAACCTGTTTTAAAAATTCATTAATTAAATGCAAATTTTTATTTGGCGTTATTTAAAAACAAAGGATTATTATAAAAATTAATATCTAATAACGAAATACTACAACCAAATAAGTTCAAAATTAAATAAATAAAAATTATTTGTAGCATTCTTAAATACGCTTAACCTTTAAACTTATTAACATGTCAGCTAAAGTTTGCATAGTTACACAATTAAATTTTCGTTTATAATTCTAATCATCCATATTTATAGTTATTAGAAATGCCAGATGGCCGAGTGACTAACTCTCTGAAGCTCGGTGACACAGGTTTCGAATCCCGGCGGTGACACGGATGTTTGTAGTGATTTGAAATCTACTTGAAGAACGTAGATCCTTGTCTAATATAACTGTAGAACGTTGGTCGTATGGTTGGCGTTGGACGCATACGACAACCCTACCCCGTACAAAAGTCAGCGTCACGGAGCGAAGTCGACTTCTACCTACGGGTGCTCATCACAACAGAAGCTGCCCCCCCTCCTTTCATGAGACCACACGGGTTCATGGACTTGGTCTAAATGTTGCGGTCTACCAAGTGGGATAAAAAACAACATAGGTATTCATAATCATTAAAACAACAGCCCCATGGTGGCATACTAGCAGATTTTAAGACAGAAGTTGTTTCCTTTTACGGGTGGAAGGGTTGTCAGCTTTACGCCCAACTCTCTACTGTTATATTAGACCGGGGCCAATGGTTTAAAGTAGATTCCGAACCACTGTGAACATCCATGGCACCGCCGGGACTGGAACCTGAAACCTGTGGTACCGAGCCCCAGAGCGCTAGACACTCGACCATTCAGGCCTCAACATAGGTATTCGAATAGCTAATTGTAATACATATTTAAGTATTATCTTTTTAAAGTACAAATAATTTGTTTAATTTCAACTAAATTATTTTATGAGGCTTGCATCTACTCTTCATGTGTTCAATGAATCCTATTTCGAATGTCACGTATTCATGAAACACTACTTGAAAAGGGGAATAAGAAAATAGATGTAACATGTCTTTATATCATGCATCAAAATATGGAAAGAGTTTGATGAATGGAGCATCAATTACTGACGATAATTGATGGGATAAACGAAAGTCTTTTACCATAAGGTAATGAATAGTAATATTTTCCGGGTTTAGTTTTCCGCATACATCAAAGAGCGAGAACGGTCATTACATGAGAAATGTGACTGGTTTTTTGCAAGTTTTTCTTCCTTCCTACGTTATTTTTAATATTAGCATCGATATATCCTCTGGCAAAGGGAAATTGAACCAGGGACATCAAGTCTTGACCTTTGCAGAGGACAATTCTGCCTTCAAGGCATTCACATATTTTTGGAAAGATTAAGACGTTGTATGTTGTATTTGTATTAGGCCAATTTATTGATTATTTTACTAATAAATCACAAGTCTACTGATTTATTCGAACAAAACAACAAAATTTCATTTAACTTGCAATATATATATATATATATTACACACATACTTCATATATATATATATATATATATATACAGAGTGATTATAATTAAAGCCCCATTTTCAAAATGCTGTAAAAAAAAGACCCACGCTTCAAAATGAGTTCAAATTTGAACTGAAGATACTTGAAGAAGGGGGAAATGGTATGGCATCAAAAAAGTTCAAAAAAAGTTCCACCTATTTTTCTCATTCAATTTGTGCCGTGGTGTATTCTTTCCGCATCGTGGTGGACAGTATCACAACTGTTGAATGACTTGGAAGTCCTTTTTTCCGTCAAAAACTAAAACACTCAAGCGCATTGAACATTACAGTTGGTTTAATGTGCAATTCATGTCAAATATGTTGTACTTTCGATTTAAAATATCACTGGCAACCGTATTCACTTTCTTTATGCCGCTTACAACGTCATCTATTAATACACTTTGGAACTGTTTTCGATGCCGGACCGTTTCCCTTCTTCAAGTATCTTCAATTCCAATTTGAATTCATCGTGACGAGAGATTTTTTTTTACAGCATTTTAAAAATGGGACTTAATTATAATCATCCTATATATATATATAGCGTAAAACATGAAAATCTACTCAAAAATTTATGGAAAATAAATAAATTTTTTATATATCGAAAACACATCAAAAATGCATTTTTGTTGGCAATAAATAACATCAAGGTCAATAATATCGGCTCCTTAAAAATTATAATACATGATGTTAGAAAATAAAAATAGAAAGCAAATAAGAAACAAAATTAATTATTTATATTAATTATGTTAAAATATTGATTTTTTACATTTTATAAATAATCCATAACAATCATAGGCCAACATTTGATGATTCGTAAAAGTTCACGATGTTAGCAAATAAGAAAGAAAAAAATTTATATAATTTTGAAACAGTGATTTCGATTAAAAATACATTTTTGCTGTCAATAATCCATAGCAATCGTAGGTCAATAATTGATAGTTCGTAAAATTTATAATGAAACACGATGTTAGCAAATAAAGTTCAAATATGTTAACAAACAAAAAGTTCAAATATGTTTGCAAATAAGAAACAAAATCAATTATTTGTAGTTAATTATGTTAAAATATTGATTTATAGTAAAAATATATTTATAAATACATTTTTGTTGGCAATAATCCATAACAAGTTATAGGTCAACAATAGATGATTCGTAAAGGTTTTAAATAAAAGCAAATAGCAAAGCAGTATTAGCTAATAAAAATGCAAGTATGTCAGCAATAAGAACCGAAATAAATTATTTATAGTTAATTTTGTTAAAATATTGATTTATAATACAATTTAATTTTTAATCTTTCATATGGAACATTTATTCTAATTTCGGATGTTTTATTATAGTAAAAAAATACAGGAACAAAAAGGCTTATTTTCAGAATTCACTTTCTTATTTATTTTCTAAGAAGCATTCAAGTTCATTGTACTAACATCCTTTCTATTTAAATTCTTAATTTCTTCTGAAGAAAATAGATCGATTCAGTTTACTTAAGGTGCATAAATTTTTTAGAAACTAGATACTATACTTTACTATTTTTAATTTTAAAAACTAAAGCTATGGCCACTTTGGACAGGGATTCTTTGCCAAAAATAAAGAAACAAAACAAAACTTTTGAAAAACTTCTCGAACTATTAACACCCGTGATTTTTAAATAATTTGTATAAAAACGGTGTAAAATATCTCTAACTATATGAAGTTTCAAATAAAAGAATTCATTGCGAATAATCATCATTTGCATTGATCGGAATGATTCCAATAATAGTCATTTGCATTCATTAAATTGTATCTTTTGCATTGATTGCAATGATTCCAATAATAGTCATTTGCATTCATTAAATTGTATCTTTTACATTGATTGCAAATTAATCATCATTTGCATTGATTGCAATGATCCAAATAATCATCATTTGCATTCATTAAATTGCATCATTTGCAATCCTGTCCTCATTGGGTTTCGTAAACATTGTTAGGGAATATAAATTGTTGGCCTGTAGTTGTATAATTTTTTCATCAATGGCTATTTATGTGAAAATATAAAATCCATTCAATAAGATGGTATATACTAAAAAAGCAATTTAATATTAACAAACAAAGTTGTATTAATTGAATAAATAAGTTATCTAAGAAATTTTTAATAAATAACAACATATTTGACAATACTCGTTAATCGAAGTAAGTCAAATTGAAATATCATTAAAAAATTTTTTTTTTGAAAAAATATAAATCAGCAAAATCTAATAAAAACGGGCATCATTTATTTTTGTTTTCAAAAAATAATGTAATTTTTATTGTTAAAATTGAAGTAATAAATTCAAATTTATATTTTGCAATGCATATTTGGGCAAAAATATTATTACATTCTAAAATTTTGTAATTTATTTAATGTATTCTTACATATTTTTATAGTATTATATGTAAGCAACTATAATAAAATTATAAGATAATACATATATGAACTTTATTTCTATATTCCTATAAAATAATGTTGCATTATTTTGATATTCTGTTTGTATATAATTTACTGCTTCAAAAATAAAAATAAAAATTGGTTTATTTTTATATTTTTAGTTTTTTAATTATATAAAAGCTATTTTTATTTATAGTTAAAGAAGTAATGACAAAGTAATTAAATAATTTTGTGAATGACATTTTGAAATAAAAAAAATTAAAAATTCTCAAATAGCATAATGCTTTGATTGTAATTTAAGTGCTATGAAATAAAATAATATGTACAATTTTTATTAAAAAAATGTTTAGATATTGTTTAAGAACACTTTTCGATATTGTTACAGCTTTTTAGATATTGTTTAAGAAGATTTTCGATATTGTTTAAGAAGATTTTTCGATATTGTTTAAAAAAGATTTTTAGATATTGTTTAAGATGATTTTTCAATATTTTTAAAAGATATTTAGATATTGTTTAAGAAGATTTTACAATATTATTTCAGATTGTTAAATATTATTTAAGAAGATTTTTGCATATTTTTTCAGATTTTTAGATATTGTTTTATTGAATTAATTTTATTTAAGGGAATTTTTAATTTAATCTTGGTCGCATTTTTTAATTTTTAGAAAATAATGATAATAAATTTGTTTCTTAAAATTATAACTTGCAATCATTCAAATATAAAATTAATCTTCTATTTACATCAAATATTATCTATTAAATTTCTTTAAAAATATTTATATATTTATTCTTAGTTATGAAAAGTATTTTAAAGAAAAAATTTTTGAAATAATAAGAAATAACTTAATGGTAATTAAAATAATATTATATATATGGTTTCAAAATTTATTTTTTTAATTTATTCATCTATAAATTCATTTTTTAAAAACACTTCATTTTCTAATATTTTTAAATAAGACCAATTTGATTTATTTTTCAAAAACCATAATAACTAAAGTTTAAAAAAATAAAAATAAATCATTTTTTAATAATTTAAATCAGGAATAAAAAATATTTTTAATAAATTGTCATGTGCTTTATTAAATTATAACTGCAATTGTAAAATACAACAATTTGGTTTTATTTCACTTAAGTAATAAATTTTAATTCAATAATTTATTTTTAATATTTGATAATTAAAAATAAATTTTTCAATTTCTTAGTTACAAAAAATCAGTAATCTCAATAAAGAAACTGATCTATTACCTCTTAATTAAATTTAAATATAGTAAAATTATAACCAATATTTAACCATTACAACTTACTTAAACAATATTTAATTACTTCTTTTAAACAATATTTAATTAAGCAAAAACAATTTTATTAAGCAAAACTTTAAACTATAAAAACAAATAATAAATATACATATGGCCTTACAATGACAGTTGAAACAAATTCATTCGCGATTAACAAAATACAGTTGACAGTGGATGTTTCAAAATTATAGTAAGAAACTCATAATTTGTAAAATGAAAAATTGAATTGTAGAATGAATAGATTGAAAAAGATAATTTATTTACATAAATCATTTTTGACTTACTTCTTATTGCCCAAACTTTGACAGATGTCAATCCTGCAATGTATTTCATCATAGCACCAGTACACTGTGATGATATAGAGTTGTCATTGTTGTTCATTAGAGTCGGCAACATGTTTTTGACAGCTCCTTTGATGATTTTTTCAAACCATTTTCAAATGCTCTGGTTTGATTATCGAGTCGTTCTCGATAGGTTTTTAGATCAATGACTCCATTTTCTTTTTTGAGGGGATGAAACGGTAGTGATGTTATTTACCTCATCAATATTATCAGCACCATAAATCGAGATGAAACATAAATACAGCACAGATAGGAACAATATTTTTCTCACCATTGTAGAATTCATTTTTTACTTAAGCAAAAAATGAAGCAAGTCCAAAATCAGAATTTAAATTTTAAGTAATTTAAAATTTTAAAAATTTAAGTAAGTCCAAAATCGGAAAGAACTCGTCGAAGTCATTCTTATGAAGACGAATTTTTAATTTTTGAGAAGTTTTTGGTATCAATATCAGAAATAAAAAAAAAGGTATTCTAAATTAGTAAAGGCTGTAAAACTTCGTTATCAAAAACAATTAATCTAATTACTAAATATTCCAAATAATGTAAATTAGCATAATCAATAAAATAGAACGTTTATCGACTCTCCAAAGCAAAATACCATTTCACCTCAAAGAATGAAATCTATCGCGTTTTAGAGAAAACTCCATCGCTGACATTTGATAACCGCTTTGGAGTCGAAACTGAAAGCAACTGACCAGTCAACAAGTAACCCTAAAGAGAGAGAAAGCGATAAACGCCCGAAGAACTAGAAAAACCTTAAACAAAAAAAAAAATATAGTAATAACAAAAACTCAAAAAAGAAAAGCGACCTTTTGAGTCGGCAGCTAATCGCATGGAATATATTCTCTCCAGAAAAAAATACAGTTCTGTAAACTCGATTACCTTGGAATGGAACACCGAAATGTGTTGTTCATTTTTTTTGTTCCAGAAATGTTCGATAGTATTCTGCCGCATTTAAAAAAAAATAAATAACAAAACTTTGACATCTGCTTTTGATATCCTCAGGCGCGCGAATATGTTTCTGTTTATGCTTAACATTCATTTTCTCGGCGCAGTGACTCTTTGTTATTTGCTTCGTCAAAAATACGCGAGGTTTATATCAATTAGAAAGTCTGATGAGACTGTTTTTACTTTCTTTTAATATAATTCGCGTCGGGATTAACAAACAGACGTGCTGGGAAAATTTTATACACTTTCACTTTCGTTGTGAAATGGAAATGAAAATTCTTGTGCTTGTTTTTAAACTAGGTTTTTAGATTTTTAACAATATTCTGAAAGAATTGGCATTACAGCATTAGCATTATTTTGTAAAATTATAAACTTTATTGATACATATATTTTTTTTTTAACGTGTTGTCTGATGAAATTTTAAAAAAATTGTTTTTGGTATAATAATTAAATAAATAATAAAAAATAAATAAGTAAGTAAATTAAAAATTAGTAAATAATTAAGTAATTAAAAATAAATGAATTAAATAAATAATATAAAATTTGGGACCTGATGGCCGATTGACTAGTGATGGAAAGTGTTCTGATATGTCATCAGAAGAAATAATCAAGGAATAATAGATCCCGTGATGGAATAGGTCAGTCAACAGAACAACCATATTCAAACCACTATTGGCAAAATGTGGCGTCTTATGTAAATTAGGTATGAAAAAAGACCTAATGGCCGAGTGACTAGCGCTCTGGGGCTCAGTGCCACAGGTTTCGAGATCGAGTTCCGGCCTTGGCATGGATGTTTGTAGAGGTTCGGAATCCATTTTAAAAAGTAGATCCCGGTCTAATATAACTGTTGAGCGTAGAACTAACAACCCTACTCCGTAAAACATCTCCTCTCGAAATCTGTCTGTAGGCAGACGGCCTTGGCCTACCATGGGGCTGTTGCGCCGATGAGGATGAATATAATATTTTACTGACAAACATCGATAAAAAAATTCTATTTGCTACGTTATAACGCATGAGTTACTTGTACACAATGTTAACATCATGTGAGTATTTCTGGCAAATGAATTGGACATGCTATATAATAATATCGTTATCATCATCATCATCATCAGGGACACAACAACCCCATCGTGGGCCAAGGCCGTCTGCCTACTGGCAGATTTCGAGACTAGGAGATGTTTTCTTTTTACGGTGTAGGGGTGTCAGCCCTATGCCCAACAGTCATATTAGATCGGGAAATATGGTTTAAAATGTATTCCATTCCAGTATAAAAATCCATCCACCGCCGGGACTCGAACTCAAAACCAGAGTGATTGTTCAGATTCCTTTGTTTGGGTGTTCATCAAGAAATATTCGTTTTGAGGTTCTTCGTTGGTGGACGAGAGGGCAGTATATACGATTTTGTACTTATTATTATTCCTTACCAAATCACAACTGGATAATTCGAAATTAATTAACCAATAAAAAATCATGAATCTCAGTCAAGTCAAGTCAATTGTCAATCTTTTAAAAAATGGTAGAAATTAATTTTTCATCAACTGCACAGTCCAGTTTTCGAGATTTTATTTAATAAAACACAGTGAAGCTACAAAGAAAGAATTTGACTATTGTTAATTCTCATTTTAAGTTTTTCATCAGAATTTATCAACAGAAAAATATTTTTATAAATATTTTACTATACATTATTACAATAAATAAATATTTTGTTTGAGGCTTCTGCAATGGATACAGTGTTTATTTTTTAATATTCACTATATAAAAAAATTTTATAATAAGTTTAAATTTCGATAAGAAATTTCATAAACTTCATTTAAAGCTTTTAAATAAGGGATGTTCAAGTAAACTCTCTTATACCATGCATTTATGTTATTTGTGTGTTTAGGTGATTTTACTTCCTTTAATAATTTGCGCATAATATAAAATGCGTGTCCCTTGAATTCAGAAATAAACCACAGTAGGAAACCTATAAGGGATAAAGAAAATTCTTCTTATTATTTCGTTTAAATATACTTTCATGTGTTTAGATTGCCTCTAATATCATGAAAGTGAGTGACATGACAAGGATTCGGATTTAAGTTGTAGATTTGGCAATGAAGAAAATTTAAAATATTGTGTAGTTTGCAAATAAAGTATTTGATGAAGTCATAGTTATTTTCAACCAATGCAAGGTCTTTTACCTCATTTCTTATAGATTTAGCCCACAATCAAAATTATTCTTCTAATTTAAAAAAGAAAATAAACAAAGTCGTTTGCACATTGTATAATTTCTAAAAAAATATTATTTTTGGACAATTATTAAAAAATATAAACAAATAACTACAGTGGGATGGATTTCTTACCAATACTGTTGAAAGATTAATGCATTACCTTACACTTTTTATATTATTCAGAGCTCGTCTTGTGTTTAAATTATTAGTTTAAATTATTAAACACAAGAACGTAAAAAGAACTTAAAAAGAACAAGAACTAAAAGCACAAGAACTTAAAAACTAGAACTTAAAAGATTTTAATGCCTGAAAAGATTCTCTAAAATGAGCAATTTGACAATCTTTTATGACAATTTTCAAGAAATAATTCTCTTTTCAATGTTACTATTTTTGCTTAAAATTTTTATCTTTTAAGATAGAATTTAGGTTGAAATCTAGAATACTGTACCTCTGAAGAAGTCGTCAATTTTGCAACTCGGATTATTTCGCCAATTTCTTTAGGGTTACAATAATGTAGAGGAATTCGTAACTTCTTTTTTTCGAACAACATAATGATTTATTTTACTTTGATAGTTATTTGCAGAATTTTTTTTATTTATAGTAAATAAAGAACATAAATATATATTCTTTTAAATGATTATTCCGATAAATTATTGATTATTCTGAGATTGTTCTTATGGAATATGTCAGCTACTGATACAGAAAATAAAAAAAATTTATGATGTTGCCACTCACGAAAATGCGAAACAAACAACAAAAACGATTTTTTACTTTACTAATAACTCACATTTGATTATTAAATAATTATTTTCTTTTAAATGCTATTGACATATTGAAGATTTTTATGACAACCGTTACTTGAATTCGGGCGAAAAATGTTTCTTTTTATTTTTAGAACGTTAGTTCACGGTGAAAACGTCGATCGAACGCAATAAATTTTTCTACATCTTTATAATATTTCCTTGTAATGCTGTTGACATAGTTAAGGTTTTGTGGCAACCGCTATTTGAATTTGCAGTGAAAAATTTAACTTTTTAATTTTAGAATTTTAATTTATGGAATAAAAGGTCGTTGCAACGTATTAAATTTTTCTGTGGTTTTGGCGTAAACATTTGGCGTTTACTGTAATTCTTCATTCATTTAATAAGGCCATGCATGTGCATGTTTTAATGATTCTATAAAAGATCATCTTCGCTTTTTTACAAAATAGACAAAAAAGATTGGTGCATTAGCATAAAATTAAAATTTTAAATAAAATTTAAATTTTGGAGTAATTTTATCGTAATACCGATTATTATCGTTGTTAAAATGATATATTTATGTGAGTTAGCAAAATAAAATTCCACATATTAATTTGCCATTAAAACCATGAAATATGACGTAAAAGTAATTTAGGAATAAAATTTTGGCAAAATATTGATATATTTTGGCATTAAAGCGATGACATTTGGCGTAAAGGAAATCGTTAAAATTTTATTTTAAAAGTGGTAAACATTTAGAGATAAAGCAATATAATTTGGCGTAAAAGCAATTTAGGCATAAATTTTGGGTCATGATTTACCTCAAATTTGGCGTTAAAACTATGACATTTGGCGAAAATTTAAAAGGTATAAAATTTGACGTAATAGCTGTTTGGTTACAAATATTGGCGTATTAATGATTTTTGGCAATGAATTTTGGAACTTCAGCAGCCATTTTATTTGTTTGCGATTTGCGTCCTAGTATTGGATTTTGGCGTGATAGCATTTTACCACAAAAATTAATTGCTGCATTCATAATTATGTTTATTTGGCAGCCTGGCGACGCATTTGGCCCAAAGGATACAGGATTCTATATTTTACCAGAATTTAGTCTTTATACGCAGCGTGCTAGAAAATATTTCAAGTAGTAAATTTTTATTTTTGGCATAACTGTGAAAAGTCAAAATAGGATTTCAATTAGAAGATGTTCACAAAAAAAAAAAAAAAATACATCATTCTAGAAAAACTAATTACAAGAGAAACAAATAGTATAATGACCTGTACAAAAAGTATAAACAAATAGAATTAAAAATAATTTATTTTGAAAACTAATGCAAGGAATTTTCCTCCATTTCATAAACGAAAAATTGAAAAAGGATGGGAGTTTTTAATCAGGAAGCTTGGGAAAAATTTGAATCAACAATAAAGGTTATTAGAAACAATTTTAAAAAAAAATCCAAAGGTAGAAATATCAAAGTTAAGAAGATATTGTGATAAAATCCTTAATAAATTCAATAGGTAAATTCTTCTTCTTCGCCTATCCCCCAAAGTCCAGCGGGGGGCTAGACTAGGTCCATGAATCAAATACCCGAAGAAAGTCAAGACCATCAACGGACTGTCAAGGAGATCTGACATATGAGCCCCAGACAAGCCAAGATGTGAGATGGTTAAGCCTGCTTAGAGGAGCACTTGGTGCAAGTGTCAGCTTTCAAACCATCTGTGAAAGTCATAAGGTGTCCACTGAGCAAATGGGTGATTGTAGCTTATCCCTGCCTGTCACAATTAAGTGCCAAAGTACCGCCAGGTCGATTGATACCACTAGTGCACTGGGGGTAAATTATAAGATGAGTAACTAATGAAATCTTGATTTCGGCACTGAAAATATTACCCATTTGTTTGTCAAACATTAAACAAATGAGTAAAAGAAACTAAAAAGGTGCAGTTATTATTATGTAGTATATCTTTATCAATATATAATAATTGATATAGTTAAAAAGAAATAGTACTGAGTTTTATTTCTAATTTACCAATGAGCATAATGTTATAGAAAAAATTTGAACAGAAAGTTGAAATCTGTACTATTTTTCCATGCCAAATCAATTCATAAAACTGAAACACAGAAAAATTATTTTAAATCCTATTGTGTTGTTCTTTATTTCTCTTGTTATTATTACTATTATTTTTCTTTTTGTTTCATATAGTCACACTATATCAGAACTTTATCGTTTATTTCTATCATTAATAAAATATTATACCTAGCCTGATATTAATATATTATTCAGACAAGTGCAAATAATATTATATTAAAATATGTTAGCTGTCCTCTTCATTAAAAAAAAATGGAATTTTACAACTGTATTAAAAAAGGACAAAAATGTGAGAAAAGTATAATTCAAAAAGCTCTAAAAATTTCAGCTTGAATACAAATATTTAAAATATGTTCTTTCACTTTTAGAATTCTGAAATCAGAGCATAACTTCATAACAGGAACAGGTTCCAGTCGCGCTCTAGGCTAAAAGTAATGGCCATTTTTTCTGACTCGTGCAACGATCTAGAAAACAAAATTGAAATATGAAGGTCAAGGACACTAGCATTTTGATTTTGAAACACACCAATTAACCTTCTTTAAGAGATTTTGAAATTTTTATGCAATCGATATGATAAAGCATGGATTCTCAGCAAAAAAATTTTAACAAAGCATTAAAAGCATTTTTAAAATATTCAAAAATCCATATGTTTACAGTTTTGTTATACTTTATCAACTTTACAACTAAAACTTTTAAAATTGGTAAAATCGTTTGCATTGATTAAAAGTAATCGTTTGAGAGAATAACGATCATGTAAGAATTTTGAGAATAGATTAGATAATTTTTCTAAATAAAACAAAACGATTTTTAAAACCATAGAATGTTCTCGAAAGCACATCTTTAATATTGAAAAACAAATCTTTGTTGATGAAAATTCTTCAATATCACTAAGTTTTTTTTTTTCCCCTCATACGCTTTTCAAATTTAAAAAATAAAATCTCCTATTTTAAAAATAATTAGAAAATTAAAATCAATTTTAAAAACAATTATAGTAAAAGCCTTTTTAAAAATTCAAAACTCCATTTGTTTACAGTTTTATATATACTTTATCAGCTTTGCAACTAAAACTTTTTTTAAGTTGTTATTTATTTGATTTAAAGATTTGCATTGATTTAAAATAATCGTTTGAGAGAATAACGATCATGTGAGAATTTTTTAGAATAAATGCGATGAGTTTTCATTTTTTCTAAAATGTGATAAAACGATCTTTTTAAAACCATAGAATGTTCTCGAAAGCACCTCCTTAATATTAAAAAACAAATCTTTGTTGACGAAAACTCTTCAATATCACAAAGTTTTTTTTTTTCTCATACGCTTTCCAAATTTAAAAACTAAAATCTTAAAAATAATTAAAACAATAAAATCGATTTTATAAAACGATTATTATAAAAAATTATTACTGAAATATTTCCATTGAATCATGCACAAAAAAAATAATTTAACACAGAAACAAAAAGCATAATTAAGGAGAAAGGATGTCTCTCAATATATGGAACTTAAGGTTTACCTTACTATATATCGACAAAGAATATATATATCGATCTATAAAAATTTCTAAGAAATTTTTAAAAATTCAAACGACTTTTTCTGTACTTTCCTGAATTATTTTATAACAAGAGAATGCAATATAAAAATGTAATATGCGACATCGTTTCAGTTTGTGGCATAGAGATTAAAATGCTTCTTTATGCACCTGCGCATTGTAAAAGTCATTCAGCATTTGAATATGAAAAATAAGAGTTAGCACAACATAAATCAGCGAAACTTTTTTCACAGACATTCTTACATATAAAAAAAAATAAAATAGCTTTCATATTCCTTAAAAAAGATTCCATGTCTTAAAAAGAATGCAAATAAAATTGGGTATTTTTTTTTTATTTTTTTTTTTTTTTTTATTTTTTTTTTTTTAATGAAAAATCATTCAGTTGTTATATAAAAATTTTCTGCATGCTTATTATTAGTAAATAGTTTGAAAATCGAAATCGCATAATTCAAAATGTGATCGGGAATTTATAGAATGACTATGGAATGACTTCAGCTAAACTATATGATAGAATATTTTTAATACAAAAAAATTAATCTAGAAAACTTACTTTTATCACTCGGAGAACATCATATATGTATCTTCGTTGCTCATCAGATGATCTCCGGTGATCTTTTTTCTAG
>BPLR01019964.1:0-17322 GCA_021605095.1 Caerostris extrusa
GAGAAACCTGAAAATTACCCCCAAAAAGTAAAAGTACTTTCATCTGAAAACTACCCCCAATATTTACAAAAAACAAAAAAGCCCCAAAAAGCTGAAAAGACAAACAAAAAGTAAAAACAAATAGCGGTACTAAGGAAACAAAAAATTGAAAATCATACTAACAAAAGAAAGGAGGAGAACGGGAATTAATACGTAAAATACACAAAAATACAATCTAGAAAAAGGAACCGTTAGGCAGTTCCGCAAAAAAAAAGATTCTAAAATTCCGAAAGCAGTCCTAAGAACAGAAATGTCATATCAATTTAAAGAAAAACAAAGAAAATCCATACAAGAAAAGGAACAGGCCCTAAAAATTCCTAATAAGGAAAGAACTAAAAACCATAAAAGTTTTGAGATTTATCAAAACGTTCAACAAGTAACACAAAAACAAAGAGCAGAAGCGAAGAAGAAAACAAAGAACAAAAGAAAACAACGCCCGTGGGAATCCCACTAGTGGAGCAAAAGTACCCCGGGAACCGGCCAAATGTCGAAGTCCAAAAGGTAAACAATCGGAAATTCAGTAACTGTATGGTCGTCCCCTAACCCACTCCTTGTCAGGAAGTGAGTCATGGTCCCAAACGTTTACAAAATACGATCCCCTTAGGAACGCCAACTAGGCGGGAGAACGTTCTGGAAGGTTCCCAAAACGAAATGGCGCTAACACAGATCGCGCGGGTTGCCGAAAAAGACCAGAGTTTAATTAGCCATCCACGGAAAACTAATTAGGCTAGAGATACAATCAAGGTATCAAAATAAAGCCAGAACTGTCAAGTATAACAGTGCCAAAAAACTAAGGAAATGCAAATAAAGAACCAGAGAAATGGAGTGGTAAACACAAAAACAGCGCAAAAAATCGGCAAAAAAAACGAAACGCTCCAAAAAAGAGAAATTTAAAAACACTGCAAAAAATCCCAAAATGGAGCTAGAATAAAAAGAAAATAAACATCGGAATCCTCATACAGTGGGGAATGGCAGGAATAAAAAATTTTGAAAAGAAAACAAAACTAAAAAGATATGTGCTGGTAAAGTAAAAAGTAGAAACAGAAAACGCCCAGTGGGGAGAAGAAAAAGATCATTTCAAAAAATTCTCAAAAATCATCAAAGCATCGGAAAAATAAAAACAACATGTCAAAATAAAGTTCAAACAATGGCCAATAACATATAAAGAGCAATAAAATGCACATTGAAAAATATAGACACAGATGCAAGGAGAACAAAAACGGTCGTAGCAAAAGATGGAAAAAATCTACAAAAAATACTAAAAAACCCCAAAATAAAGCAGAAAAATAATAAAAACAAATAGCGGCAATAAAGAGCAATAAAAATAGAATATCCTACTAACAAAAGAAAGGAGGAAAACGGGAATTTAATACAGAAAATACACAAAGTAATACAATCTAGCAAAAATGAACCGTTAGGCAGTTCCACAATTTAAAAAATTCTTAAAAATCAGGAAATAGTCCTGAGAACTAAAATGACATATCAAATTAAAGATAAAACTTAAGACAATTACATATACAAAGATAAGGATCGGGCATTAAGAAATTCTAATAAAGAAACAGCTTTAAAACATATAAATGTTGAAAATTATCAAAAACTTTCAACAAAAAGCATTTAAAAACATAATAAAGCAAATTAAATTAAAACTGATTATGTGGTACTAAAAAACAACTATCTGGGAGTAGTATGGAAATACAAAAATAGTGAATTAATATCAAAATACCCTGAAACAATCTTTAAAAGTAAAGTAAACAAATGTGAACTGTTAGGCAGTTCCATCTTAAAAACTTCATAACTTAAAAAATAAGGCACATAAAAACAAAATTTATATATCAAAATGTTCAGAAAATAATGCGGATTCATAATATAAATGTGTGGAAGGACTCACCGGGCCAGCTTTAGTGGTTTTTTAGCCACTCATGATAAAATTACGATGGCACAAAAATGAAAATAGGACGTAGAAAAAACACACGGTAATTATAGCACTACACTTATTCACCAGAATAAGGTCCTGGCGGGTACACCACGCCAAAATAAAACACACAAAAAGAAGCACGTGAAACCGGGACGGCGCTGGTAGAAACAAACGCGGAAGCGAAGAAGGGAAAGCAGCGGGGCGAATTTCTTCTAACTTGCGGTCCGCGGAGCAGAGGAGAAACACGTCTTCACTGCTCGGAATCTCAAACCGGTCTCCTGTTTATACTGTAATTCAAAGACATTAGAACGCCCAGGCCGAAGCCATCCGTCAGCTGATGAGTGGTGCTGCACAGCAACCCCAACCCAAAACGACCACAACCCCAGGCCCGCGCACCTTGCACCCGTGCTGCCCGAGAAACAGCGGCGCTACGCCCCCACACATGGGTTGCTTTATTACAAAAACAAAAAGTTACATCAAATACATACAGAGTAGTAAGATAAAAACAACAAGATGTGCACAAAATATATACAATAATAAAAAGAAAAAGGGAAGAAAAAAAAAAAAAAAAAAAAAAGTAACTTGGTGATACAGTTAATATGCAACATAGTTCTACAGTTCATATGCAACATAGTTCTACAGTATCTGTTTAGAACAAACGGTTTATTGTTTTTTTTTTTTTTTAGGAGTTGTCCAAATTTTGTTGTAGTCTCTTTTGAAGAATTACTTTGACTGCTGATCTCACTTTGTGAAAATTTAATAGCTGTCTAATGGATAATTCGAGATAGTTAGAGGGAAAATTTTCCCGATCCTTGTTGAAAACTTCACATTCATAAAGTAGGTGGTATCTTGTCTCTTCCGCAATGCCACATTGGCATAAGCTGGGCTTAGAGAAGAATCTTGCCTGATAGGCTGCAAAAACACCATGTGATGTGTAGATTTGGTTAATGAAGAAATCACCACATATTCTGTTTCTGTTGATTTTTGGAAAAATTTCATGTAAAGCTCTAGCCTTTTTGGATTGAATCCAATTTTGCTGCCAGGTGTTATTAATAATCCTATTTAAGAACTTTTTAATTTGAGAAGGCTTAAATTTGACTTTAACATCTATTTGGTCTTTAAGGGTTGCTTCCTTGGCGTATCTGTCTGCATATTCGTTGCCTTTAAGGCCCTCATGAGCTTTTACCCATTCAAGTGTTATGTTATTGTTGAGATGTATAATCATTTCTTTTAGGTCATAAATATTTCCGTCTTTATTATTAACATTTTTCAAGGCTGCTAAAACAGATTTAGAGTCAGAAACTATGATAGTGTTTTGTAAATTATTTCTCTTGATGTATTCTACTGCTTTTTGGATTGCCATCATTTCTGCCGAAAAGATAGAAGCATGATCGCTTATCCTAACTAATTCTCTATGATATTCTTGTTTATTTAAAAAATGAACAAAAGCAAAACCAGTCTTATTGTCTCTTTTTGAGCCATCTGTAAAAATTGTGTTATCATAATTATTCGAAAATTCTTGATAAGAAATCTGAAATGCCTTCCATGGAGGTTTCCAAGAAAGAGCATCCTCCAAATCCCCCGCAAGCAGGATTGTGTCTTCAATAATAAGATGTTCATTAGAAGTTTTAAGTTTGTAAAGATTTTGAAGATTTCTAAGTTTAATATTCAGAGGTGGGATACCTGCAAGAACATTAATAGCCTCGGAGGCAACTGTTTTGTAAACCTTGGTTACATTTAGAAGTGCTATTCGCTGTAGTTGATTGATCTTTATATCTTGCCTAATTGTTCCCTTGAACCACACCTCGTGCCCATACGTGATTATTTTTCCAAAACTTTTTCATAAATTACTTTTCTAACTTTGGGGTCAAGACCCCAAGTGGCTCTGCAAAGTCTGTTCAATTTATGTTAAACTTTATTAATTTTATCCTTAATATAATTAAGGTGTGGCGTCCAGGTTAACTTTTTATCCAAAATAATTCCTAAATATTTCAATTCAGTAGAGTATCTAATTTTCTGATTATCAATTTTTAGGGAAGGAATATGAGAAAACCTTCTATTTGAAACAATGATGTAGCTACTTTTACCAAAATTAATTTGCAAGTTATTTTCAATAGTCCATCTGTTAACAATATTTAAAGGGACCAGACTACTTTCTTTGAATAAATAGGTTGCCTTCTCTTTCATCATGATAACCAGATCGTCAGCAAAAGCCTGTATATAAACATTGTTTCCAAAATCAATTTCAAGGAGATCGTTAACAAAAATATTCCACAGGGTTGGCCCCAAACAGGAGCCCTGAGGAACTCCCATATTATAAATGAATTTGTGATCATTTCTTGTAATTGATCTATCAGAGAGAAAATCAAATAATATTCTAACCAAATATGGAGGCAGAGGAAGTCTATTAAATTTTTTCCTTTAGGATATTCCAATCTATAGAATTAAATGCATTTTTGATGTCTATGGAAACCAAACATGTAAAGTAGTTTTGATTATTAGCTTCATTTATGAAATTGATGATATTTTGAGTGGCCGTAACAGTAGATTTAAATTTTCTGAAGCCAAATTGCTTTGAGCTGAAAAAATTCCTTGCTTCTAAGAGATATGTAAGACGATTTGCTATGATTTTGTCCAACAGTTTTCCCCATGTTGAGAGGAGACAAATAGGTCTGTAGTGCGAAGGGTCTGATAAGTTTTTCCCCGACTTTGGGATAAGGATGACCCTAGCATTCTTCCAAGGAACGGGAAATTTGCCATTCTGAAGTAAAAAATTGAAGAAAGAAGTGAACCAGTTTTTGTTTGCGTAATAAATTTCTTTTATAATTTCACCAGGGATATTATCTATCCCAGGGGATTTGTTTGGCTTGATATTTCCCAACGCCATCTCGATTTCATTGTCGCCAATTGGTATAAAATCCAAATTGTCCTGTGGAATTGGTACAACATTTTCTCCGTATGAAGTAAAGGGAAAATGATATTCCAATATGAGTTGTATAGTGTCTTCAATAGAGGATGCAACTGTGTTATCCCTTTCAACAATTGGGACAAAAGCTGAGGGCATTTTGATTTTATTTGAAAGAATTTTAAAATTGTTCCCAAAGACATTATTCGTGGTTATTTTTCCAATAAAATCCTTGAAACTTTTTCGTTTGCACTCTAAGATATGTTTTTGTAAAGAGCTAGTTGTTTTTTAAAATTTTGCTTCCTAACTTGTCTTTTTGTTTCATCTTTCTCCTTTTGGAATAGTCTACGTAAAGCTCTGGTTTTAGACCTCTCAGCTCTCAGCTGTGGGATCCACCATACAGCATTTCTATGGTTTGTTTTCTTAGTTAGCCTTTGAGAATTAATTGCAGTTTTAAAAATGTCTTTTTGAAGATCAGTCACAAGGTGATCAATATTCAACCTGTTAAAATCCGTGCATTTCTTTGAATAGTCAGAAAGGAGATTAGATAAGGTCTATCCAACTTTGACCTCTACTGCAGTCAAAAGTTGGTGGTAGGTCTGGCGTGTTTTCCACGCTAACGTCATTTGTGTCACAGAAATGTAGCACTTGCTTACCTCTGCTATCTAAATTTCTCTTTCCCCAAACCGGAGACTTGGCGTTAAAGTCGCCCAGAATAAAAATTTGGTGTTGGGAAAATTTTACAACCCACTGCTGGATAATGTTCAAGTTTTCATCAATGTCAGCGCTGGGCGGGCAGTAAGTGGAAATCAGGAGGTATTCTTGCATATGGATGTTCGCAAGTGCTATTGTAATCACATTGTTTGTGAACAGGACTTGGCTGTCATAGTCTCTATGAATAAGAAGGGCTGCCTTGGGAGACTTGTTGTCTGCCAAAATTTTATACTCCTTCGGGATGCAGGTGATGTTGTCCTCGAAGGTGTAAGGCTCATTTAAAGAGAGAAAGTCATACTTTTGTTGAGCCAAAGTCTGGTTGAGCTGAGTGTTTGCAGCTCTGGAGTGACCAAGATTAATGTGGGCCCCTTTAATCTGTTTATTTGTAGGATTATGATCCATAGTTGGTCCTCATTTGTATGTTCTTCTTCTCTCTTTCCTGCATGAGACACTTACTATCTGTACAGCTGTGATTTATTGGATGGTTCGCCTTAAATTTGGAGTTGAATGCAACACAGTTGATGCAATTTGGCTCATTTTTGCAATTTCTCCAGCTGTGGTCGAAACCGCCGCAATTGGTGCATGACTCCTTCTCTTGATTGCATTTCTTAGCCACATGTCCCAACTTCCCGCATTTGTAGCAGAGTGTTGGCCTGAGATACTCCCGGAAGCTTATTCTTTCCCATCCTAGGTTTAGCCGTTTGGCTTTTCCTAACCTTGGGAATAAAGTAGGGTTGACCTCAATTATCCAGTTTGTACCTCTTTTTGTGGCGTACTGGTGTCTAATTATGAAGTCATTCTATTTCTTCATTTTCCTCAAGGAACTGGTTCCTCAGGCTTTCTGTGAGGACTTCTGATTTTGTTTCTGGAGAAACTTCAAAGCATATAATATGCGGGTTTCTAGTTGCAGGTTTTCCAATCTGATATTCTTTGGTCAACTCGTCCTTGGCCTTGAACTCATATATGAGTTTGTCAAGGTCTTCTTCGGAGATAGTCTCTACTATGATACCGCCGTTCTTGATTGGCTTTACACTTCTTATGGCTACGTTTATCTTTTTGACGTCAATTTTAGCTTGAACCGTTCTCTTAGTTTTAAGAGAGGTATTTTCTGGTGTTATTTCCACTGGTTTTATGGTAGTTACAAATTTCTTCGTAATGCTTGGACTGTTTATACTGTAAGTTCAAAGTGTATGCACGACCTGCCCGAAGGCTTTCGCAACTGATGATTGGCGCTACCACAGCAACCCCAACCCAGTGACCAAAAGAACCCGGCTCTAACGGCGTGCACCCATGCCGGCCGAGCAACCGCGATACTGGACTGCCCCATGGGACCGACCAACAACCATTTATTAAAGCAAAATGAACAGATTACAAAATACAATAATTACAACATTGAGTTACATATGACAGAGTGACAAATCGACTCTACAAAGAAGAAAGCACACGTAATACATAATGTAAATACAAAACAGCATATGCAAAGCAAACAGTATTACCTGAATGATATATAAAATATACAGAAGAAAACAACATACATACTTAGGAATACATACATAACTATACAATACAGAGTTCCGTTTCAAAAACACATGGTGCACTTAATCAAAGAGTAATAATTATAAACAAAATTTGCCGAAAAAGAATATGATAGAAAGAGAACAAAATGTCCGAAACAGAAAAATGGCTAATAAAGAGCTATTGAGGAAGATCTTGGAGGACATCTTCCAGTTTTTTCCTCATAATAGCTTCAAGTCCTATTCTAACGCGTTTAGTACAAAAAAGCTGGAGAAGACTGCACTGCGAAAAGTGCGTCTTACGGATGTCCTGCCATCTTTCGCAGTGAAGAATAACATGAGATCTGTCTTCGACCGCCTTTCCGCATGCGCAGACGTCACTCTTGTGAAAAAACCTATTCTGGTGTTTGGCCAGAGCACCATGGCCCGTGATGAGTTGATTTATAAAGAAATTGCCGTGAAGCCCTTTCAAATGTACAACAGGGCACAATTCAAAAACCTCACGGCCCTTAATGGAGCTAGTCCAATTGGCTTGCCATTTTAACAGAATGTCTTTCAACAGAAGTTGATTAAGAAACTTCCTGTCAAGTGCTAAACGGCAGTCTATGTTCTCCTTGTTCGTACTCATCTTGGCATAGGCGTCCGCAGTCTCGTTACCGATTGTGCCAACATGGGCCCGAGTCCACATAAATTTGATTTCATGGTCGAAATTTTGGATGAGGAGCTTTATCTTCAAAATATGAGAAGAATGATTTTGTCCAACAGTTTTCCCCATGTTGAGAGGAGACAAATAGGTCTGTAGTGCGAAGGGGTCTGATAAGTTTTTCCCCGACTTTGGGATAAGGATGACCCTAGCATTCTTCCAAGGAACGGGAAATTTGCCATTCTGAAGTAAAAATTGAAGAAAGAAGTGAACCAGTTTTTTGTTTGCGTAATAAATTTCTTTTATAATTTCACCAGGGATATTATCTATCCCAGGGGATTTGTTTGGCTTGATATTTCCCAACGCCATCTCGATTTCATTGTCGCCAATTGGTATAAAATCCAAATTGTCCTGTGGAATTGGTACAACATTTTCTCCGTATGAAGTAAAGGGAAAATGATATTCCAATATGAGTTGTATAGTGTCTTCAATAAGAGAGGATACAACTGTGTTATCCCTTTCAACAATTGGGACAAAAGCTGAGGGCATTTTGATTTTATTTGAAAGAATTTTAAAATTGTTCCCAAAGACATTATTCGTGGTTATTTTTCCAATAAAATCCTTGAAACTTTTTCGTTTGCACTCTAAGATATGTTTTTTTGTAAAAGAGCTAGTTGTTTTTTAAAATTTTGCTTCCTAACTTGTCTTTTTGTTTCATCTTTCTCCTTTTGGAATAGTCTACGTAAAGCTCTGGTTTTAGACCTCTCAGCTCTCAGCTGTGGGATCCACCATACAGCATTTCTATGGTTTGTTTTCTTAGTTAGCCTTTGAGAATTAATTGCAGTTTTAAAAATGTCTTTTTGAAGATCAGTCACAAGGTGATCAATATTCAACCTGTTAAAATCCGTGCATTTCTTTTGAATAGTCAGAAAGGAGATTAGATAAGTTCAATTTTAAGGAAAGCCAATTGATCATTTTATGATTTATCTTAAGATCTTTGTAAGCTGTGTCTATATCAAAAGACCAAGTGATGTTAACTAGGTTGTGATCGCTGTTTGTTATATCATCCTGGACCTCGATCAAAAGAGTGTCACTAATATTTTTGGAAAGAATAATGTCAATCCAGCTCTCGCCCCTTGATGAACAGAAAGTTGGAGGAGAAGCTGGGTTATTTTCTATATTAAAGTCTTGGCCACTACAAAAATCAAGAAGCTTTTGACCTCTAGGGTCGAGGTTTCTCTGACCCCATACCCTGGACTTAGCGTGAAAGTCTCCACATATCAAGATTCTTTTCTCTGGAAAATTCTGCGTAAATTGTTGAAGAATGAAGAGATTGTCTTCAATGTTCTCGCTGGGAGAACAATACACAGAGATTAAAATGAAAGTTTTGCCCTTAAGGGATGTCTCCATAATAACCAAATCTCTTTTAATAAGGATTTTTAGTACTTGAGAAGAATGTTTTAATGGAATAGCTGCTCTGGGACAGCTATCCCCTGCAAAAAAACATTATAGGAGAGAGGAATATTAATAATTTTTGAACTATATGAATAAGGTTCATTCAAAGAATAAAAAGTCGAAGTCGTTGTTTACAATGTGCTGATTGAGTTGTGCCATAGCAGCTGTGAGTTTCCCAAGTTGATATGGGCACCTTTAATATTTTCTATTGAGTTAAGATCCATAATTGATTTTAGCGACTAGTAAGGATCTTTCTTTCTCAAGTATCTTGCAATTTTTATCCATGCAGCTATGGTTAATGTCGAATTTTGAATGGTATTTCAAGTTATGATCATGGCAGTTGATGCACCGGGCCTGTATGGAACAGTTTCTCCAGTTGTGATCTTCCTGACCACAATTTGTGCATATTTCTTTTTCTTTCTTGCAGAATTTGGCAATATGGCCATATCTGCCGCATTTAAAGCAATGCGTGGGTCTTAAATGTTCTTTGAAGCTGACCCTCTCCCATCCGAGAGTTATCCGCTTCACTGCCATTACTTTTTTTTTTTTTTGAAGAGGCTGGGATTAATTTCAATAATCCAATTTACTCCTCGTTTGGAGTTAAAAGTGGTGCTTAATATGGAAGTCCTCCTTCCGTGACCAGCATCAGAGAGCTGAAGTGGAGATCTTCCAGCAATTTTTCCCCACTGGTGTCCTTGGAAACATCAAAGCAGATGATTTGTGGTTTCTTGAGCTCGGGTTTTTAGGATGTCAAAGTTTTTGGCAAGGTCATCTTGCAGCTTGAATTCCTGGATTAGTTTGTCCAGGTCTGCTTCGGTCTCAGTTTCAATTATGATCCCTCCATTTCGTATGTTGTGAACTTGTTTAACACCTATTTTGAGGGTTCTGATATCCAGTTTGGCCTGGACCGTCTTTCGAGTATCACTGGATGAACCATTTTCTGCTTTTTGGCTTAACAGTTGTAACATGCTTCTTAATGCTCTTATTCTTGGTTATCTCTTTATTTCGCTCTGTAGTAACAGGCTTCTTAAGACTATCTGCATAGGAGGTAGTTGGTGGTGGATAGGCCTTAGGGGAAAGTATAGGTAAACGACAGCAAGCCCCAGTCCAGAGACCAAAAGACCCGGCTCAGACGCCCAGCACCAGAGCTGGCCGGGTAACCCAGTACTTACCCCAACCTGGGATCGAACTGAACACATGCTTTATTGAGAGCCAAAAAAATTTACAATACACAATTACAATGGACAGTACACATATACATACACACAGGACACAAAGAACATAAACGAGATACAAGACAAAATAAAAGAAAAAAAAAAAAATTCTGGAATAAATATGTACAAGGTGCTTGTTTCTTCTTCATTAGAAAGTTCTTTTATAGTTTATTAAGTAGACAAATTCACTGTCATTCGATGTCACTTTCTTCAACTGTCTGAAGGAGGCTTGTAGTTTCTCATTCATTATAGCTTTAAGACCCACTTTTGATTTTGGGTTGTGGATTAGCAGCTCCAATTTTGCGCGTTTGTAATTTTTGGGGAAATAGAGGCCTCGGACATTGTTCCACTGCGGGCAGTCGTAAACAATGTGTCCTCGGTCCTCTAATAGATGACCACAGTTGCAAGTAGCTGTCTTATTAAAAAATCTGGATTGGTATGAGGCGATTGCCCCATGCCCTGTTATAATCATATTTAAAAAAGTCACCCTGGATCCTGGTGATTTTCACTTCCGGGTAGAGGGCATACACTTCCCTACCCTTCAGTGAAGTGGACCATTTATTTTGCCATTCAGTCAAAATTTGTTGCTTGATAAGGTTCTTTATGAAGAGGCTATTGTAATGAAGGTGAAAGCTAATAGATGGAAGGAGAGTAGCTTCTTTGGCTAGTTCATCTGCTCTTTCATTTCCCAGGAAACCCTGGTGAGCCTTAATCCAGAACAGATGAATTTCGCCAGCAAAGTTCTTTAGATTCTTTTTAATTAGATTTATTTCATTTTCAATATTGTTGGGGTTCTCAAGGGCCTGGAGCACTGATCTGGAATCCGTGATGATGCTCACATGTGGAAAATGGTTTTTAATTGAGTATTCTATTGCAAGTTTAATTGCCATCAGTTCAGCTTGGTAAACTGTGGCGTAATCACTAAGTCTAAATTTATAGTTAAAAATTTCTTGGCTGTCCTCTATGACAACAAAAGCTCCTCCTACTTTGTTGTGCATTTTGGAGCCATCTGTAAAAATCAGTGCCCCTTGAGAGCCATGGTGGAAGAAATTCCAAGGGATGGAGATTTTATTCCATGGAGGAACGATGTTATTTAGAAATGAAAAGGAGTTTGACTGAATGGTAAGGGTATTGAGAGTGAGATCCATATTGCAATGTTTAAGATTGAAAAAATTTTTAGCCAATGGAGTTTGATGTCCAGTGGAGGAAGGCCTGCCAAGACTTGTAGGGCTTCTGTGGATACAGTCCTGTAGCACTTGGTGATGTTGATAAGTCCAATCCTTTGCAGTTGCAGCAATTTGATATTCTGCTTCACTTTATTTTGGTACCAAATCTCATGACCATAGGCTATTATTCTTTCTATTACTTTGATATAAATTTCTTTTTTCACTATTGGTTTGAGCCCCCAGGTGGCTCTGGAGATTCTATATAGTTTATGGAAAAGGCTGTTAATTTTGTCTTGGGTTTGGTTTAGATGATATATGAAGTTAAGTTTAGAGTCTATATGGATGCCAAGGTATTTAAATTGCTTAGCGTAATTAATTCTGCTATTACCTATTTTTATAGTTGGAATTCTGGTGATATTTTTATTGGCAAGGATGGTGAAAATACTTTTACTATTGTTGATGGTCATGAGATTTCTTTCCGTCCAGTCTTGAACTATATTAAGTGCAGCTCTACAGTCCTTAGTGAAACTGTAGGCCGCAGGTGCTTTTGTCATCAGCAGAATGTCATCCGCAAAGGCTTGGACTTTTGTGTTGGGCCCGTAATCCATCAGAAGGAGGTCATTTATGAAAATATTCCACAGGATTGGGCCTAGGCTCGAACCCTGTGGGATACCTCTATTGTAGTTTTTATGTATTCCATTTAATTCCGCAGTTCTGTCGCTGAGGAAGGCTGCAATAATATTTTTAAGATACTGTGGTATATTGAGTGAGTTAACTTTGGTTAGGAGGATGCCCCAGTCGACTGAGTTGAAAGCATTTGACAGATCAATGGAAATGATACATGTCAAATGCTTTTCTTGAATTGATTCTTTATGGAAGTCTAGTATATTTTTGATGGCCAGCACAGTAGATTTATTTCTGCGAAAACCGTATTGATTTCTGCTGAGGATATTCTCTGACTCCAGATGAAAGGATAGTCTATCAGAAATAGCTTTATCTAAGATTTTACCCCAGCAGGGAAGAACACAGATAGGGCGAAAGTGCGACGGATGATTTAGCTCTTTCAGCTCTTTGTCAATCAATACGATTCTCGCTATCTTCCAGCATGATGGGAAAATGCCATTTTTAAGAAGGTGGTTCAGGAGGTTAACAAACCAGGATTTGTTAGCCAAGAAAATTTCTCTTATAATTTCCCCTGGTAATCCATCAGTTCCCTCTGCTTTATTTGGTTTGATATTTGAAATAAGGCCTTCAACCTCTCCACAGGTAAGCCTGCAGAATTCTTGAGAAGTGGAAGAGGAAGGCTCATTTAAGAAATATTTGGAGTATTATTGTTGTCCGACCATGGGAAGTGGAAATCAAGAATTACTTGTTGTGATTCTTCAATGGAGGAAGTTTGAAGCCCTGCAGAGTTAAATAAAGGTTTATTGATGGAGCTTCTTTTTTTCTTATTGCAGATAATGTTATAGTTCTTGCCAAAGAGATTACTATTGGTGATATTATTTATAAAATCTTGAAATTTAACTTTTTTTGGTATGGAGGATAAGTTTTTATACTCTGCAAGGTTCTTTTTATATGCCTGTTTTTTGATGGCTCTGACGTCTCGTTCCCTTTCCTTTTGAAAGAGTCGTCTTAGAGCCCTAGTTTTGCTTCTTTTGATCTCCAGTTCCCTGGTCCACCATATTGCATTTTCTTCTTAGTCCTTTTGTGGTTATTATTATTTGGGTTTTCTGGGTTATGGATAATTGCTCTTTTCTTAGTAGCCAATTCTTTAATATGATTTTGTAGATCTTTGATAAATTTATTAAGCTCTATTGCATTTAGGTGTTCAAAATTTAAGTTATTTGAAATTAGTTTATGAAGGTTGGCTTTTAGAGAGAGCCAGGACAAAGCATTTAAGTTGATTTTGTTGAGGCTAGGCAAAGCACTATTGTTAAAAGAGCAGGAGAAGTTGAGAAGATTGTGGTCACTATTGGTGACTTCATCTAGAATCTCCATTTGGACTTCAGCATTGAGGTTCCTAGTAACGAGGAGGTCTATCCAACTGTTTCCTCTACTTGAAGAGAAGGATGGTATAGTGTCCGGCTGGTTCTCAATATTCAAGTCCAGTTGATGACAAAAGGATAGGAGTTTGGAGCCTCTCTCGTCTAGGTCCCTCTGTCCCCAGACTCTAGATTTTGCATTGAAGTCACCAAGTATAATGGTTGGTTTATTATCATGTGCGATGAGTATATTTCTTAGTAAATTGAGATTATTGTCTATATTTTTGCTTGGGGAACAGTAGATGGATACCAGTAGGGTTTCATTTTTATTGATGCTGGCCAGTATTGCAGTTAATTCACTATTGCAGAAGACTATTTGACTTTTAATTGATGATCTTATTGCTATTGCTGCTTTAGGTTGAATTTGATGTGCCACTATTGAATAATTGATTGGGATGCAAGTTATTTTATTTTCATAACAGTATGGCTCATTCATGGAGAAGAAGTCATACTGATATTTATGGAAAGTATTGTTGAGGAATGCCATAGCTGCTCTGGCATTCCCCAAGTTTATATGGCCTCCTAAAATAATGTTTCTATTGTCTCTATTGTCCATAATTGGTTTTATTTGCAATGAATCTCATTTCTCTAATATACATGGGGCAGGTCTTGTCAGTGCAGCTGTGGGTGGTGTCTATTGCAGTTTTGTTCTTATTATTTTGTATGTTACAATTAATGCATTTTGGCGGGGCTTTACATGTACTCCACCTGTGGTCCTGTCCACCACATCGTGTACAGGATTCCTTTGTCTCACTGCAATGTTTCGCCAGGTGTCCAAATTTGCCGCATTTAAAACATTGCAGCGGTCTTATATATTCCCTGACTGGGACCCTTTCCCAGCCAAGGTTAAGTTTCTTAATTGGGGCGAAATCTTTATAGTAGGTTGGAGCGATTTCAAAAATCCAGTTATTTCCTCTTGGGCTATTATAAGAATGCACCATTTTAATGCTGTCCTCCTCAATTGCGCATTGGTACATAATGCTTGTCTTGATCTCTTCGGCTTTTGTCTCAGCATTCACCCCATAGCAAACAAACTGAGGATTTCTTTTCTGTGGTTTAGCCACTTTAAATTTACTTGAGATTGCTTCATTTTTATGTAGTTCATTAAGGAGTTTGTTTAAGTCGGCCTCCTCAACCGTTTCAATCAGTATACCTCCATTTTTGATGGGGGATACTTTTTTAACACCAACCTTAATTTTATTAATATCAATGTTCTTTTGAACAAAGCTCCGGGTGTTCTCAGAGGAATCTTGATCATTCAGGGGCTTGATAACAGCTAAGTGCTGTTTTTTAGGGGCTATTTTGGGCAGTGGTGGTCTATTGGCTGGGGCACCTTTGGCCGCAATCTGGGCAAAGGTTTTCCCACTTTTCTCATTTGTATTTTTAATTGTTTTTCACTCTTGTCATTTGTATCCTTGATTGGAGCTGGCTCCCTTCCGACAGCTTCTTTCATTTTCTCCATAATCTGGAGCTGACCCTCAAGTTGGGCCATGAGGATGCTTTGCTTTGAAATGATGTTAATAAGGGTCATTGCATCCTGTCTGAATGCCCTTTTCACTTCTACTTTTAAGTCTTTTGCTATCAGTCCTGTTAACAATATTATTGTAGTGAGTGAGGGCAAGTTCCATCAATTCACTATTATTGGTAGGAAGTTCTTGATTTCCCTCTTGTTCAGGGGAAGTGTCAATTATGGATTCATTATCCATGATTTGATGGAAGAAATAAAATAGTTTCAAACGCACACACAGAAAACGCACACACAAAAAACACACACTAGATGAGGAAATTCTGCTTCGCAATCATCCGAAGACCCACCAACATCAAAAAAAAAAAAAAAACGATGAGATGCAGAAATTGTTCAGTCTTAATGTTTTTTTTCAGAAGAAATAAGGTCTAGTTTATTCTCCTTTTTATTATTTTTTTTTCTGTCTCTCGACGGTCTAAATCCGGCTCACGTTTTGTCTGGAAATTCTTCTCACTCAGTCTCCCTTGAGGTTTTATTAGTAATTTTTCGTCGGTTTTCGTATTTCTTCATTCTAACCCCTCGGTCACATAGTGCTATATTTTTAGAATCAGATTCCACTTCCAGCTCACTATTGTTGATCCTGTGTTCCTTTAGTGCCATATTATTAATTTTTTTTTTTTTTTTACTGTATGTACATGTGTTTACAATTTCTACAATGCTTTTTATATAAAGAATGTTCCACATTATTACACCTATACTTATATTGTTTTAATTTCTTTTGCATCTATTCGTTCCTTTAAATTTTTATTACATGATGTTGCCTTATGATATTGTAGCATAATGCCTTGTTTGTAGGGCCTTCAGAAGGTGTATCTTTTTTTGTTATGCTTTGGATGCCTGCTAGGACCTGCAGGACCTCCGTGGACACCGTCCTGTAGCATTTTGTAATGTTCAAAAGTTCAATCCTCTGCAGCTGAAGGATCTTAATATTCTGTTTGATCCTATCTTGAAACCAAACCTTATGACCATAGGAAATATTTCTGTCAATTACGTTGTATATTCTTTCTTTACTTTTGGGTTGAGTCCCCAGGTGGCCTTAGAGATTCTAGTTAGTTTTTGCTGCAAGTTACTAATTTTTTTCTTGATTGCTTGTTAGGCGTGGATTCCAGTTCAGTTTGCAATCTATTGCCAGTCTAAAATATTTAAAATTTTTAGTATATATAATTCTATTTTTTTTTTTTTTTTGCAATTTTTATGGAAGGAATATGCGTAAACTTTTTATTTGATAGGATGATGAAGAAACTTTTATTTTATGGTCATGTGATTGGTTCTGGTCCAGGAATCAAGAATTTCCAGTGCCTCTTTGCATTCTTTTGTGAAGCCTTTTTTGTGGATTTAGCATTGAAGTCACCAAGAATGACTGCAGGAAGATGCTCATATTTAAGGAGGAAATTACCCAGAATATCCAAGTTGTCATTAATATTGTGGCTGGGTTGCTTGGTTGGTTGGGGTTTAATGGCACAAGAGCAAGATTTGGCTATGCTGCGCCAAACAAAAGTGTTTTTTAAAACGCTAATGAGATTAAGAGTAAACTAATTGTCTTAAGTATAAAGAGACAACATATAAAATACTTAGATCTTGAAATTGACTTTTTCATATTTTAAGTGAAAAATTTAAAATCATGAATATAGCAATAAAACAATTATCTGAACAGATTAAAATTGATGAAAAAAGTAGTATGAGAAATGGAAAGTTTAAAAATGCATATAAAAGTTAATGAGGATAAAATCCGTCAGTCTAAGATCATGTCTTTTACGTCGTACTCTACACAGTTGGGAGAACTGTCTGTGGAGAGAGAGGCGGAATCCGACTCTGAAACGGTTGTTCTTTCAGGTGGCTTTTTAAAGCTTTTGTTGTGCAATAAAATATCTTTAGGTTTGGGACGCAATTTTTTGTAAGTGTTTTGTTTGTTTTATAATAAAAATTCAACAAAACAGACAGATTCTATCTGTTTTTGGTGAGTGAGGGTAAATGCACTTGTTGACCGGATTTAGCATTGATCAAAATACACAGACTTATACAGTGGGCAGAATGCATTCAGTTTTGTTTTCTCTCTGTGTCATTGAGAGTTAACTAAATGCAATCAATTATTCAAATATTTCACTTAATAATTACAACGTGTTTGATCATCTGCGACATTTTAAAAAAGGCATTACAATCTTTGTTAAAGGTAAGGATCAAGTGATAGAC
>BPLR01019965.1:0-11773 GCA_021605095.1 Caerostris extrusa
TTATACTAATTGTAATCGTAAAACAGAATCATTCGAAATACGTCTACAGGTTCGTCGGCTACTGATAAGAGCGTTTTGAGGAAAAGAATTGTAAAAATGAATTTTTGTAACTACGCTCTAAACTTTGCTGAATGTTTAATATTTTCATTTAGGGTTTTCTGAACATGAGTAATTTAATAATGTATATTATTGAAAAAGGTTACTTCAGCATTGCTATAAGAATATCAATTGCAAGATTTTTTAATATTTTATTTTTTCACTAAAAGCTAGGAAAAAAATTAAATTTAAATTTAAAAGGGGGTTTAAGATATGGACATCCCCTTGCAAATTGAAATACACTACATTTAATATATATTATTTTTTTGAGATGTAATTCATATGAAAAATAATTTTAGAGGTTGATGTAATGCATTGTCGTGTTGTTATCTAGAATTTATTAATTTATTTATAAACTCGAATCAAAAGGAAAACAAATCTGACACTATTAGGAAAACAATTGCGTTGTGTTCAAGACATTAAATCTAGGAAATCAAAATTTTATCCAAATGACAATCAGCGTGGTGTGTGCAATGTCTGTAAGAATAAATAATCAGGCATGTTACTAAATTATAGACAATATATTTATTATTTAAATATAGAAAAAAAATAACCCTAAATAAACGCATGCGCAGAATTAAATCAACGACAATAATCAGTTAACAACATTAAACTAGGGGCCCCACCAATAACATGCAAATTCATATACTCACAATACACTTTTACACAATGCATTACAACAAAAAGAAAATAAATCAAATCACGTGTTTTATCTTTCAAAACATATCTAGCACAAGCAAATAAAAAAAGAGGGCCTCTAAATTCTAACTAGAGAGTTCTTACACAATAAAAGATATGTGCGCTGAACTCGCACTGTGTTTTTGTTGTGTCAATATGAGCAATATATTTTTTTGTAAATATTTTTATATAATTATTGTATAATTCATGCTATGTGCGTCCCTTTGGAAGGGGGTGTTTGTTGGCCTCTGTACCTGACCGGACGGAATCCGATAGGTTTCAACGGAAAGTCTCCGTTTTCCGGAGGGTGCAGCTCATTTGCCACAGCTGTGGTGGAGGATATTCTCTGGGAAGCGTTTTTAATTGGCAAGGGTCATAAAAGAAAACTTCGGGCCAGATGGTCAAGAGAACAGTTCATCAAGACGGGGATTTGATTTATGGACAGGGGGTGAGTCTGCCGAACGGATATAGACTCTGATAGGGTGTCGGCAACCGTCTCCCCTACCCCCTGAGCGGTCGTACCGTGTCCAGAGTGAAAGAGATATATTAGACTGGGAGTTTGACGGTGAATCGGAGTGACTGGCTTCCCTTTGCATACTTCTCACGTTTTCTACGAATTAGCTGGAGATCCCCTGGCAGCAGCGTCATTTGAAAAAGAAAGTTGCACAACCCATGCGGCATGCGAGGACAAGACTTCCATGATACCCGACTGAAAAGCATCAACTGATGTAAGTGACTTAATGCTTCTTATTACTGAGCTGAAATTTTGAAGAAGAAAAATAATGCCTCTCTTCCCTGGCTGTTGCAAGTACTGATTTGTAAAGACGATCCCCTTATTATTTTAATTAGCAAACATAGTTTTGTATTAGTGAAATTGTGTAAATAAAATATATTTTTATTTAATGCATTATCCGAATTATACCTTTACTTGATAATGTTAATTGAATGATTTTTAATTCAAGCTTAACATTTGTAAATATTAATAAATGCATTTTTGTTTGTATTTAAAATTATGAAATTTTGTCTGTGTGTTATTTCATGTTTGTTTCCTTTTTCCAACTTATATAAGTGTCTGAAGGCATGCGAACTCGTAGGTTTAATTTGTGGTAAGGGTTATTGCAGAATTCATAATGGTTTTTGTGTGTGTTGGGTAAACGGTGTAGCTAGTTGTTTCTAGGATCGGGTTTTGTTTAATTTAAGGTTTTAGAGTAATGACAACGCCACATAAACCATTACGTGACCTACCTTTAGAAAATTATTGACTTATATTGGAGAGAGGATACATGTTCGTGAAGTAAATTTATTATTTTCTATTTTTTATATCATTCTTTTATGTGGTAATGTGTGTTATTTTATATCATTTTTATACATAATTTTATTGTTTCGAAAAACTGCAAACATGTTGTCAGTACAAGGAGCACAGAATTCGGATCCAGGAGGGAGTTTGCTCCAAAATGCTTCTCTTATGTCGAGGGTACCCTCTTTATCGGGAAAAAATGTTTGTGATTCTTATACTTATTCTACTTTAAAAGTAAAAGTTCTAGGTTTTCCACATTTTAGTGCTATTGACCATTTACAATTAAATTACTACAGAGGTTGAGTAGTATTTGAGAGACAACATGAATATTGGTTAATATCGTTTACGTATGATAATAATTCAAATGAGAATTTTGTAATAATAAATATCATTTTAGTAAAATATTCAGTAGTATAAGAATTTTCGGAAAATGTTCAATGCTCAAAGTAATATGAATTTTTTTTAAATCATACATTAAATAATGACTATTTCAGTATTCATAGAAAACCAATTTTATTAATAATAGTCTGTTTTCAGAAAAACAAAAATAATTTTGGAATAATGTGACATATTAACAAGCTTATTTTTATATATTGTCATATTTTGATTTAACAGATTTTGTTTAATGAATAATTGTTGCCATTAATCAGTGATAATATATTAATTTAGTAACAAATAAAATTCACTATTAACTATTTAAAAGAATATCAATATTATTCATTCTTTATATTTTTTTTTCCTCTGTAGAATACAAAGAACTTCAGTCTACAGTAGCTGCAAATAATCAACATACAGATTAAGTAAGATCGCTCTGAATTGAAACGAAGACAATTTTTACTTTGAAGATTCATAATAAATTATATAAGCCCAACCATGTCAAACGCAAAACAAGAGGATTACCAACGTGATGCTTGCGAAAAAGCTTCTGTCATTTATTGTTAAATTTTAATGAAGGACCTGTAAGAAATATTTCTGACGCAGTTTTCATAACAAGGTTTTACTATTTGAAGATATTCAGTTTTTTTAATATTTTATCTATTTTTTCTTTTATTTCAAATACCATTGTTCCTCTATATGCTTTTATAATACATGGTGTAATACATTATTGTCCTTTAAATATATATATGTAAATATTTCCTTGTTTTGTCTTTTTAAATTCCACATTTAAAACATGAATCTTAATTATAAAAAAAACTTGATTTTTGATTTTTGACGAAATAAAATTATTGTGAAACCATGCAACGATATTTGTTATTTATTATATAAAATGCAACGATGAATCCGTTGATAATATTTTGCTAATAATTTTTCATAAAAATTTATTCTTAAATAATATAGTATAATGAATATTTCAATTAAAAAAATATCGTTTGTGAGTTTTAAAAATGAGTATAAGTACTGAACGGTATTCGCTGAGATTTTAAAATTCCGATGCTAACTTCACAGTATTATTAATCTATAATTTTTTTTTCATTTAAGATACTGAATATTCCGTGACTAATAAATCATATCATTGCAAGGCTATATCTAATTATGATAAATATTTATGCAATCCTGTATAAAAAATAAAATGATTATTATGCCTGGCACAAAATATTCACGGTTGATATTAAAGACATCAATATTTTAAAAGATTTTATTTGTTTTAATATAATTGGGACTACAGCAATTGGATACTGGAACTTTTAGACATTTTAGTACTTCCTTTCATATTGAAACAATATACCATAAAATGACTTGATGAAAAAAAAAATATTTCTAGAGCTTGGAAATGTTTTAATTGCATCAAAGACATTTTCCTAAAACCTGAATTTTCAGTACATCAAGATGATTTAAAGCATACAACTTTTCCTGAATTATATTATATGTTTTAAAATACGTCTTTGTAAGAAATAATCAAAGTAATAAGTTATTTAATTATTATTATAAGAATATAATTAAATTAGTGTTGTCAAATAATATGGCAGATTTTCGAAAAAATAATCCCCATACAAAAAGATGTTCCATTATTTTTAATAAGCGATGAATGTGCTTGTTCAAAATTGGAAAATTGCATATTTCATGAAAGTTTAGTAATGGTTTAAAAAAAAATCATCAGGAAGTATTATTTTATGAAGCAGAATATTAAAGTAAAAAATCTCCTTAATATTTAATGAATATACTCAGCATATTGAACTGAATTATTATAAAAGAATTTAAAAAAAAAGTGTTTACTTTTTAGTTTTAAGATCTTGAATATTTTGTAATAATATATTTATATAATTGTATTGTCCTATTGATACAAAATGTTGATATATCCAATCAAACATTAAAAAATAAAATTAATAATGTAGCTGCCACAAAAAAAAAAAATTATAGTTGATGGTAATTAAAATAGATGATAGAAAATATTCGATTTGTTTTGATATAATTAATATTGTGGTAAATTATTTATCATTTTCCCGTGCAAATGGTATTTCCTTTTTCAATGCAATCGTATTAGCTATATTTCAAAGTTAATAAATGAACAAAACTGAAAAGTTAAGCTAAAACAATTTTTTAAAATACTTTACACATTGTTTCATTTTTAAAATTCAAAATATTTGGTCATGCAGTTATTTTTATGTAACTTTGAAAGATATAAAACTATTATGATGCAAATGAAATTACGTGGAGAGCACGAAAAGTTTTGTGGAATTCAAAGAAAAAAAAAGCTCATTAATACGTAAAACATACTTATCATGGGAAAAAATATTTAAACACCCTAAGAAACACAAAACAATTTCCCATTAATAAATTCTACACCAGGGGGGCCAACCTAAATGATCTTGCGGGCCACTTTGGAAAATGCGTCATAACTCCGCGTGCCTCATATAAAATTATATATCCCCATATTAGATTTAGATCCACTAAAGACACATTTTTGGAGTGAAAAATTGAAACATAATGAGTTACTATTATTCTTACATGTCACCTACGTTTATAGGTAATATAATAATCATGATGATACTAAACGCACTCAATCAAATTAATGAAATCATTAAAAAATATTTATTTTACTAGTGCGATATTTATTTCTCCACTCCTTCACTTAGCTTTTGCAAATCGATCTCAATTTCGGTATTTGCTCATTTGTATTTGTAATGGGTGTTGCGTCCGTTATGTTTGAGCGTGTTTTGTGTTTGATCAGTTTCATTTTAGAAAAAAGCGATTCGCAGGTGTGAGTTGAACAAAAAGTGTTAACAACTTGAACTAAGAGTATAGTTTGCTCTGCTGTCAACAATCAATTGTGCGTATCTATGGATGACCATTGCGAGACTGAGGTCACTTAAAGTGAAATATAGAACCTATTACATTAGATTTTTCAAGATGCGCGCACATCATGATCTCAGAACATAATTTAATTATTCTGCGAACTCATAACTGTAAACTCATCAATGAAACAGGCAATATCTGTGATATATTCGCAAGAATGTTATTTTAAAATCAAAGTTAATTTTTTCTCATAATTTCGGCAGTTAATTTTTGAATAGATGGCTGCACACATAAAATATTTTTATTAGGTTGGTTTTTACTACGTTTGCCATTATAAATATATTTTGTAAAAGTGTGATAAATCTCTCGGACCCGAAAAATAATCAAGTTGGGCCGCATGTAAACCGCGGGTTGGCCACCGCTGTTCTACGCATTCAAAATGCCATTAGAAGAAATAAAATTAGTTATGCTAAATATTATTAACATTACCGAAAAATAAGTTTTTATAAATAATAACTGTGATTATTTGAAATTGTTGGGCTAAATCTAGTCTCAATACAACAGGATTCCTTTCTTTGCTTAATATGCACCAAAACTGCATTTCTAGTAAAACATTGTTTTCATGTCCAAATGAAAAGGAATTAAAACAAACAATATATTTTATTAAAGAGTACGCATAAAATATTTACGTACAATATAAAATACATTAGCCATTCCATGAAATATGTTAATCAAAGTATATCTAAAAATATAATGTTTCGATCTCTATATCGAGATCGAAACATTATATTTTTGATGAATTTCTGCTAGACTAAGATATAATTTAAAATTTCGTTTAGCGCGTTAGTTTTTTTTATTATTATTATTTTTGTTATCATCTTTATTATATTTTGTTAAATTTGTCCATATAGATTTATGATAAAAAAACAATACATCAGTTTCACTCAATAAATAAATATTTAAATATTTTCATAGAAACTAATTAAAACAGCCGTGCACTATGTGAACGTTCACCATATCGTGAATTTTTTTTTTTTTAATTTCAATGCGATAATTTAAAAACGTTATCAATTAAAAATTTTTTTCATCAAAATTATAGAAAAAAAAAATATCTGTAAGATAAATTCAGAAAAAATCGAAATCTTGAAACTTATTTATAATATTTACTAATGCTTCAAACACTACATATCGCGATAATTTATTTTTTCAATAAATTAAGAAAATTCATAAAAAACTGTGCAAAATAATGAAATTTTTGTATATTTTGAAAACCAAATATATTTGTTTAAATCTTCCTTTAATTTCTGAAGTGTTTTCTACCATAAGAGCTGTCTTCAAAGGAAACGTTTCCAAACAATCGCGACACAAATTGCAATTATTTGGTGTACATGAAATTTTGGAAATATTGAAAAGGTGAACTTTCGTTTGGTAATAAAATCAATTCATTTGAATTTTATTAAGATCTTCTCTCCAGTAAAATATTTCTTTTGTTGATGCATGTGCATGAAAAATTTCAAATCGAATAAAAGTTCGCGTCTATTATAGTCCTCGCATTACAAAAATTAATAATCGGGAATAACATCATGAAATATATTTCTTAAATATATTTTTCGTAAATAAATATTTTGGGTATTTAGTAATAAGCAAACAAAATTTAAAATTAACAAAAAAAAAAAATATTACGGCAACATTTTCTAGGCATATAATACACCTATTTATTTTACATGAAAAACCTGTCAAATTTAAAACGATCACCTCTATATAATAGTATACAACTTAAAAATAATATGAATTTGTTAATGAAAATTAATACTTTATAAAGAAAATTATTTAGAAATTTCCCGAATATATCATCAAATTATTAATTACAGATTATAGTAGATGTCGGTGTGTTTGTGCAGCTGGATCTGTGTGTAGTCGAAGTTGAAGAGCACACAGGTTTAAGAACAAACTGGTTTATTTTACAAGCACGTAATCAATAGTACAGTTACAATAAAAGATAAACAATATTTAACATACAACATTAATAGATTTAAAGACACATATTTAAGTGGAAGGATTCTACTTCTAGCTAAGAATAAAGTTACTCAGGTACATGCTGGATCAAGTATTAGACTTCCTCTCAGTACGAGATTTTGTAGTCCAATGAATACACAGGACTGTGCGAAATATCAATTCTCTCGTGATGAGAGAAAGTTCTTTTATTTTTATTTTTAAAATTTTTATTTTTATTTCCAATGGCAAGGCAAGTACAAGTAAAATAAAAATAACAATAACAAGGAAAAAAAAATACAAAAGAATAGACGTCCAAAAAATGCAAATATGACCGAAGTCAGATGAGAGTAAGTAAAGTAAATGTTTCTCAAGAGAAGCTCAAGAATTAAGCTTCTCCCCGAACTCCGCCAGGGGCGCCCTTGTAGTGCGGTAGCAGGGCGCATGCGTGCGTGGGCGAAACCACACTTACAAGAGGAGTTTCAATTGCATGAAAGCTCAAAAGATGTGTGCATGAGATAAAGTAAATATCTTTTCACTGGCGTGTTTTCAAGGATGCGAAACTCCAATAGTTTGAGGTAAGAAGTTATTTTAGAGAAAAATTGACTTATTGTGCTAGAATTCCGCAATAGTTATTCTTTATGTACGCCGGACATGAGTGCCTGCGAAGCCATCTTTACAGAATCAAAATGGTTCCTTCCCCGATATGCAGCTCTGGAGAGGCCGATCGATATTGGGAGGCTGGATAATTTCAACATGTTTTGTTGTATTATCTGTTCTTTTTTATTTTTCGTTGTTCTTTTTATTGCTGTAACTGTTCATAATCTGCCATTGGAAATAAAAAAAAAAAAAATATTTTATGAACTATTGTAAAATGTAATTGGCACTCAAATATGTGTTCACTTTGAAATGTTATGAAAAAAAGTTTAAAAAGACGTTTACTTATCAAGTACTTTTAATTGTTGTGCTTTTTTTTTTGCAGATATTAAATGGTAATTTATATTTTAAATTAAATTAATTTCAATCACTGAAATATTATTGTGCTCATTATTTTGTAAAATGCTAAAATATAAATGTCATTTTACCGTTAGAATATTTTTGTTAGAAATTCAAAATAACGAGTCGTAATTTTCATGCATTCTTTTTGCAGATGTTTATATAAGTTGTGAGGTTATTTTAAATGTTTCAGTGAAATGTTCTTTACATCTAAACCCATTTTATCCAATCTAAATCCATGTTATTCTACTTAATTAAAAAATGAATGTCTGAATATAATGTTTTTAATGAAACAAAAATTTTATATATACTTTGATCCGATATCACTTTCTTTAAATCGGCTATATTGCAAATAATTCGACTGTCGTATTCATTTTTTTCCGCGCCTGTTCCTATATTTGTTATTAAAGGAGAAATATTTATTTGTCAAAAATTTTTTCCTTCTAAATCGTAAGGATTTAAATCTTTTAAACTAAGAATTATCATTAATAAAATATAATCTGCTTATAAAAAGAATGATCAGATGTCTACAGTGTAAATGTTGTAATAAGAAATATTAAATTTATTTTGTACTCTTGTTTAAGGTAAATGATCTCATTTCATGAATGAAAAATTTGCTATTTCAAAATTCAAATTTTCTCTTTTTAACTTTGAATATAAACTTTTTAGAAAATATTTTAGGAATGTAATATGCGGCTTTCATATTCATCATAAAAAGAAGTAAAATATGAAAAAAAAATCATTGTCAGTTTAAATTTTGGTGAATATTTTTGAAATTAACTGCTTACAAATACAAAGTTTTTTTTTTTTTTTGTTTTATACTATTTATAATCGTGAAAAAAAAATAACTCAAAATAACACGTTGTTTCACGATTATTATGATTTAAAAATACCAACTTCAGGACCTTTAATATTTTATTGCTTTACTATATGCTGAAAAAAAGATTAAATTTAAATTTAAAAGTGGATTAAGGTGCCGGATCCCATGCAATGTCAAATATCTCTGTATTTAATATATATTCTTTTTACGATACAATTCATGTAAAAACAATTTTAGAAATTTAACTAATGTATTCTTTAATCATTTCATTTTAAGCAGAACAAGTAAGCTTATTCAAATTTCTATTAAAAAAATGTTTGAGATTTTTCCGCATTTCGGTTGAGTAATATTTGTTTGACAACATGAATATTGTTTAATGTCGTTTAATTCTGCCATATTGAAATGAAATAATTCAAATGAAAATTTTGTAATGATCAGCAACAATTTAGTAAAAGTATTCAGCAGTATAAGAATTATAGGAAAAGTGACCAACGTTCAAAATAATATACAAATTTTATTATATCCATATATTAAAAAAATAACTATTTCAGTATTCATAGTAACCAATTTAAATATGGACAATCTTTTATTCAGAAAAAAACTAACAAAATTCCAAAAAAATTTTTAAATATTAACAAAGTTTTATAAATTTTCTGGTTCTGTTTTAAAGGATTTTGTTTAATAAATGTTAGTAATTAATGAAAATATACTAATTTAAGAAATTAAATGTACTGCTAACTCTTTAAAAGAATATCAATATTATTCGTTTTTAATATCTATTTTATATCTATATCGATATTATTATAAGCATTTTCACTCTCAGTTTTATTATATTCGATAAGAATATCTTGAGGAAGGGCTTTTAAAATTGTTGGGCAGAGAACTGCGGAATAATTTTCTGTTTTCAAATCTAAACTTTCCAAACTTCTTAATTCTGTTGAAATTTTGTCATAGAATTTTCTAAAAGAGCAAATATCGTTGGAATTTCTCAATGATTTTATGTTTAAAATATTATTCATATGAGTATGTATCAATAAATCATTTCTCGCAAATCTTTCTTTTAATAAATTAATTGCCGAATCATACGTAGAAGCAGAAATAGAAAAACCTTCTACAGTATTTAAAGCAGTACCACCTAAATGTGCTTTAAGGTAATTAAATTTATCTACTTTATTTAATAAATCATTATTGTGAATGGCAGATTCAAAACTATTCCAAAACGTTAGTCATTGATTGATATCACCATAAAATTTTGAAATATTTAATTTCGGCAATTTTACTCTTACACTATCCACTTGTTTCGACTCATTTAATTCTTTATTTTTTCGGAACGTGTTTCGCATTTATTTTCACTCAATTCTTTTTTTTTTTAACAAGCGAATTTTTTTATTTGCACGAAATTTCCACAGGGCAACTTTTTCATCATATTCGTCTGTATTTTCAATTTCAGTTTCAATATCTTCTACTTCGTAAAGTGGTTCTAATTTGTTATCTATCTCTTTCAACAAGTCATGTTTAGCAGTTAGCATTTCAATTAATTCTTCTAATTTATCAATATCTATTTCTTCAATATCTGATAGTTCCGATTCTAATTTTGTTAGAAATTTTGAAACGGATGTTCTAGAAACACCCCGTTTCTTTTTAACAAATATAATTTCTCTTTTTATTTTCGTCACTCGCTATTTCAAAATTAAAAGTATCTCATCTAAATATTAACTGACTACAATCCCGGCAGGGATGCCAAATTTTACCTCACCAAAACAATCCTCCAAAATAAAACTAGAAAGGTTCATACAAAATTTCTCTTACCCTTCCAGTTCCCAGGATTATTAAGAGTGAGATATCCAAGGGGCGGGATGGAGACAATTAATTCCAATATTTTTTTAAAATACTTTTATTAAGCATATTAATGACGAGATGATACAAAAATTTACTGGACATACAGACAGAGAAACCGCATCTTCGCGCGGCTAACTACTAACAAGGAAGTAAAGTTCTTAAACCGAAGTACGGTTGGTTACAGTTAAGAGAGGAAAAGTGTTCACGTGACAAACAAATCAAAAGTTCTAGTTCGACATCTTTTTCGACAGCTTCATCAAGAAATTATTTGGAATTTCTTGAATATATTACCAAATTAATAATTACAGAGTAGAGTAGATGTCGGTTTGTTTGTGCAGCTGGATCTGTGTGTAGTCGAGTTGAAGAACACACAGGTTTATTTTACAAGCACGTAAACACCACCACAATTACAATAAAAGATGGACGATATTATACATGCAACATGGATAGATTTAAAGACATATATTTATATTTAAGTGGCAAAATTCCGAATCTAGGTAAGAACAAAGTTACTCATGTACACGCTGGATCGAGTAATGTACATCCTCTCAGTATGATAGTTTGTAGGCCAATGAATACACAGGACTGTGCTAAATATTATTTCTCTCGGGATGAGAGAATGTAACGAAAATGCTTTTCAACAAAAGCGCTGGAATTGCGCTACTCCCCGAACGCCGCAGGGGGCTCTTGCAGGGGGTAGGATGCGTGGGCGTGGGGCCTTCATGGTTGCGCGCGCAGACCCACGGCTGGGGAGTCGATCGCATAACAGCTCAAAAATTTTAAGCAGAGGACAACATACAGATCTTGTCACGGGCGTATTC